>JAAEAF010002925.1:0-86387 GCA_011037195.1 Triatoma infestans | reverse complement strand
TGTTCTGCGAGGGCAGATTCTCCCTTCAGAGAAAGGAGTGAAAAAGAAGCGGAAAATATGTTTAATGATTTTCCGGATCAGGAAAGTTAAAACCTTAGCAGAAGGACAGTGGGATGGGAGACTTAGACCACGTCACCGCCAGTCACAAGGAAGAGAAAATTAAGCCCCGCCCACCACCGACCGTCAAGATGGCGCCATTCTCTACCAAAGTCCATTAGCTTTCAAGGTGTAACGACCCTGAAGAGGCTTACTGCAATATGGACGAAATGTGGGTTTCTAGCACACCACTGAGGACGCGGAAGCTCAAATGTTTTTTATAAAAATGGCCGCGGAATCCTAAAAGACCATATTTATGAAAGTTGATTGATCACTCAGAAGCCATGAAATTGTAGATTTTCCTGACTCTTGATCGTCCTAGACACATTTTGGCAGAAGCTTGAATACTTGTAGTATAGTCTATACGAGCAATGATGAGAGTTATCGAGGGGGTAAGAACACAATGATGGTGAGTGTAACGTTGATGCGATTCAACAATATGGACTCTTCGATGCTTGTTGCGTTATTTCCTCAACTAAGAACAATTTATCCCATAACATCAGTGATACACAACTCAAACTCTCTATTTCTTAGTAAGCTGATTGGATATTGATTTAATACGATTGTTATGAAATTACCTGAAGAATGCTCCGCAATATTTAAAACTCTGTCAACTTTAGGTAGTTCATTGGATTCTATTGATGGTTCTCTCGACTATGAAGAGCAAATGCTGCCAAACTTTGTAACCAAATATATGCAAAAAGTGGACTACCTTTTCATGGCAAGCCTAAAGGATGGAATAGAGTGGGCACACACGATGCCTTCCGGAATGGATACGATTAATTTGATACCTGACCCACAAAGTTGTGTAAAAGTGCGATCTTCTTTTGGAAAACTAAGAAACGTAACTAGCGCCAAACATTGTAAATAATTTTTTTTTTTAATTACATTAATAATAAACATAAATAACCAATAATTAGAATCATTACGTTTTTTAAAAAAAAAAGTTCTAAAAAAATGATATAAAAATTTAATTAATTAACTTTTTATAATTAATATATTTCTGCGGGTAAATAGACAAGAGAGAGAGAGAGAGAGAGCGAGTGAGAGGGGATTTAAAAAAAAAATTACATTTAAAATCTCTTTGATTTTGCTTAAAATTTAGTCTGAACTTGTTGAATACATATTACATAAACGACATTTTAAACTTATTTAATTAAAACCATAAAAGGAAAATAAAAACAGTAACTAGAAATATGTTTATATTAAGATAGGAAAAAAAACAGGCGGTTTTTCCCATTGAAGTATTTTTTCGAAGGAAAACTTTATTCTAATATATACTTCAAAGATCTCTTTGAATGAAGTTTTATAAATTACTCTCTAGTGGGCTCTTCCCTCTGTCGGCCGCAGCAATCCAACTACCCAGTTCGGTTCTCTTCAACTTCGCTCATTATTCCTAATATATATACATATATATATTTAACAAAACTTGGTTTCTGAGATTTATTTACTGTTACAAAATATGTTGATGCCATGGAATATTGCATTGTAGGCAATGTAAACGGGTCACACTATTTGCTGAAACCTAACGTATGTACATTTCGTAGAAGGAATACAGCTTTTGCAAAATCAAGTTTGACGGGGGTTTTTTGATGTGAATATTTGTACATGGATCATGTGACATTTACATGCACGAGTGTATCAAGTGTATTTGCTCTGTGCAAGTCTATGTTATTACACTGTTCAACAAAAACATCCTGATGAAGGGCGAACAACGCCCGAAGCCGGTCGATGACCACAAAATGAAGCATGCTCTCACGGAAAATATCTCTGATGCTTTCCAGCTCTGCGGAACCAACCACCACATTTGTAAATGGGATGTTTGTGTTTGCTACATTTACAGGAGGTAAAAATAAAGTATTAGAAAACAACTGGTTATAATTTTGCAATATTAGATAAAGTTTATATAAAGCAGATATTATGCAAGGGTTGATGGAAAAGACTCTGTATACAAAGTATTTTTGACGGGAGAAGAATTATATTGGCAAGAGAGGTGTGATAAACAAAAACCGGTTGTGTAGAATTTGGGGAAAGTAACATTATGCTGGTTTCGTGAGAGTAGAAGGTAACCACGGGAAGTGAATTAAGGTCCTTGCGATTCAGGAGATCCTTGAACTTGGAGCCCCAAAGGCCCACCTTTCCTTTGATACCTTGTTTACTACAGCGTTCCCTTTCATTATATTGCGCCTTCCTCTTTAGGATGGATTGTAGCTTGACATTATTCGCCTCCAGAGGGTGCTTCCTAGAACGCGAAGAAGCAGTCCTCTTTTACTTTTAAATGTCATTTTGCAAATGTCACATCCATTTTGGGCCGCTTGCACCTTACTAATAGTTTCTAATTCTTCATTTGCCTGAGATTCCGCACTTCCTCGTATCTCATCGCTGGTTCCTTATCTATTAACACGTTCCGGCTTTGCATGAGGCTTCCGAGGAAAAACGTCACTAACAGAAACGACCTTGCCGAGCGTTCTACCAGTTTCATCTTTCTACTCTACTTTCACTTCCTGGTTGCTTCACTGGGGTTAACCCCGCTACTAATGGACATGAGAAGCACAACAACGGCTTCCTGAACCGTCCGCCAGTTCTCATCACCCATACCGACTGTCCAACTTCTATGATTTTTTTTAGTCTATGCAGCCATCCATTGTACATCTACTCCAGGTAACAATGTTTTAGACTTCAAAAAAACTAATGACGAACGACAAGTAAATATGTACACAAACATAAATTTATGTATAAATAACGATAGCAGTCATATAACAGATAAATAAATAAATAAATATATAAATAAATAAATGACTATTTACAATATATACAGTGGGCTAGGCCTAAAAGGCTTTGCCCTCGCTCTAAAAAGAGCGGATTGGTGCCTCCGCTACCTCTGTGAGTGATAAGTGATTTCTCCCTTCAGCCCAGAAATAATAAAAAACAAAACTTCTGGTTACCAGCCCCGGCGACGCGAACGCAGGAGAACCACTCGCAAAGCAAAGGTTTGCCTATTCCTCTTTAAAAGGATTTGCACGTAGTCAAAAATGGATCAAGTTGTTAGTCAATTCTAACAGCCAAAATTTCTATATTCGATATATTTCTATTTTCTATAATACCTTTACGAGAGGTGCGGGGCCAGTTATTTAAGATTACAATTGGTACAATATGAACTATATCAGTAAAACATTCTGAAACCGACTATTGAAAATAATTTCAAGTCTCGGTTTTTTAGAAACATCGGCAAGATAATGTTCATTTCAATTGTTTCGTATTTATTATCAATTATTATTTTTCTTTTCTTGTGTATTAGTCATGGCGCGGGACACCATGCGGTCACATCTCTGAAGTGTGCCTTAAGCCGGCTTTAATTTGTAGTGTCTATGTAATTTTGAAAATAAAGTTTTTTTCTGGTTATTAAACTATCAGTTATTTAATATAGTGTTTTTATTTATGGCACCTTACATTGAATTTATCTTCAACCACGTTATCTTTTGAACACCGACAAAATTACAAGATTCACGACGTAACACATATTTTCACAATTTATTTCAACCCATCAACGGCTTCGATGGTAAGATTATTATACAATAAATTATGCCAGCTACTCCTTGCTTCAGCCACTTACTCTATCATATATCAGTTTTCGGTTCATTAAACACAAGACCAACCTTCTTACTTCCTCTTTATGATTCGGAATTTATTTCTCCTAAAGCTTTTTCACTTATTCGTAAAACATTGCGAATCATTACATACCCTAGAATCCGATAGGAAAACGAATTGTTAAATTACCATTCCGTTCAATTTTCATGATAGTATTCATTACTAATAATTAAACAGCATCATTGCCTTACCCCAGAATTTAGTTGAATTTTTCGGCTTAACTGGTTACCAATAAGCCGTGGTCTGGAATATATTAATTTAAAGGTTACATTAAAATCTTGCAAGACACGACAAAGTTTGGCTCATTCAACTCGAAGAAATCTAGAGATAATTATATTATTATTTTTGCCTTTATTTATCTATATTAATGCATTATACATATAAGTAGGACAAACAAGCTTTTAACCAAAACATAAAGACTGTCTGCTTGTGATACCACGTCGCAGGAGCAGGTTTATGATTAAATAATACTTAGCCATCTTACTATATCTTAAGAAACAAAGGAAGAAATCAAATATATATACGAAAAGCTACGGAGAAATTCACGAGAACAGATCTTATTTATACTATTGATTATAAATATAAATCTGAATAAAATATTTAATTATACTTCGTAATTATTAATTTATGAAGTTTAATATATTTTTTTTATTTTTTTATCCACTACAATAGAACAGCGTCAGTACCACTACAATTATTGACTATGCTATTACTTAATTTATAAATTCATATTTCTAAATAAGTAGGCATTTGTAATATAACCAATCACAACCATTTAGTAGATTTAGCATTTCCTGGGTGGATATGTTGCTTCTTTTTAAATTTTCTATAAATATACTTCTCCATTCTTGTATATTGTTCAATGTCAATTCTTTAACAACATCAAGGCTATTTGCCATTTCAACAGTTTTTTTATAGCAAGAAAGCTTATTTGCAATAATTTGCTGGGCTAATTTTTTGGTAACTCGTTCGTCTGACAAGTGCAGTATTTTAGAAATATAATTATGATGTAACTTGAGGGTGTACAAATAGAGTGGCATCAGACCAGTTTCTAAGTACAAAAACGCAGATGGTGTATAATAAGTAGCCAACTTAAGTAACTTTTTAATAAAGAATTTTAAAAGTTTTTCAATTTCGTTATATTGCCGTCCGCCCCAAATTTGTGCACCATAGCACACTAGGGCTCAAAAACTTGCATTTTGGCCTTAAATTTTACATTTTTATTCTCCATAAGATCATGCCATATAATATTCAGTCCTAGTTTAGCTTTATTCACTTTATCTATACAATGTTTTTTGTATGAGAGCTGCGATGTTAATATAACGCCTAGATATTTGTAGAGATAATTATATATCCGCATCATGACCATAACATTTTTCATTATTTGAGAAAATACATACACGGAAGGAGAAAAAAACGATAGATTTTAACATTTCATTCAATCTTGCATGGATGTATATATAGTTAAAAACTAAGTTCTGGGACATTACTCCCCAGACTAGCAACTGGGTATCTATTTTACCTCTCTCATATCACTTATTGCTGTAAATGTAGAGATGTAGAATGAGGTAAAAGCTTAGAACCATTCTTAGAGCTATGTAACGATATGAGTTACATATTTCTAGGTAACTTAGAAGAAAAACTATTTGGATCAGGATCTATAGGAAATAGAAATATGTATATTTAATATAATTAATAAACGCAATTAGTTGCGTTTATATTATCTATTAGTAGGTTACCGGAGGGTGGTGCCAATTCATAGGGCAGATTTGGTATAGTGGTTACGAGCATGGACTTGTAACTGGGAAGTCCCCAGTTCGAGTTCCGCGTATAACTAATAATTTTATATTAGTTTAAAAAAAGTTAATAGTAAAGTAGGTGCTTCCGCCCCCATCCACGACACTAATTTAGTAGTTCAACATCCCCTGAGAAAAATTTACCAAGCCCGCCTGAAAAAAAAAGGAAAAATCTGGCTATGAGATCTTCTCTTCATGTATTCACATAGTTACATAGTCTGTAATTGTTTTAACTGTAATATATAATGCTTCTTATTATTATAATTTATTGGTTTAATTGCATAAATAATTAGTTCGTTTCCTTTTTTTATGTTGTTGAGAGAAACTAGATTTTGTTTGAATTAGCTAATGGGTAGATTTCCACCTTTATAGTACTTTTTCAATACTTTGTGGACTACGCCACATAAATAAAATTAAATAATGAATAGATAAAAACTCCAGATCTAAGAGAAGTTTTTTAACTAAATATTATGAATTCCTTGGAGAAATACAAAATGGCGGATTTAAATTGGATCTTGCAATTTTGCCTATTCCCTAATGATTTCATTTTCAACAATCGAATGAAAATGCAGAATTATTTTAATAGCTTACATTAATTATATAAAGCAGTGAATATTATGTTAGAAATAAATTAATTTTTTACATTATTTATTAAAAAATTTTATTGCACAGTTTGATAATTTATAAAATCCCTCATCATCATCATTACTGGCGCTACAGCCCACTAATGAGCCTTGGCCTCCTCGATGCTCTTCCGCCAGTCATCCCGATTCATTGCGGCAGCCTTCCAATTCCTGATGCCAAGCATGCTTCTGGCATCCTCTCTCACACCATCAGCCCATCGTAGCCTTGGGCGTCCAACTCTTCTTACGCGATCCAGCCTTTCCTCCATAACTTTTTTAGGAATTTCGGAACTGTCCATCCTAACAACGTGCCCTGCCCATCGCAACCTGCCCAGCTTAATAATCTTCATTACATCTGGCTCCTGGTACAGTTGCATCACCTCCCGATTTGTCCGCCGTCGCCAGACTGTACCTTCTTTTAGTGGACCAAATATCCTACGAAGGATTTTCCGCTCGAAGGCTAACAGCGCTTTCTCGTCGGATTTTGTGAAGACCCACGTCTCGGAGGACGTCACCCACGTCCGTATGTGAGGACAGGACGAAGAAGAGTTTTGTATAGGAGTACTTTTGCGCCCCTCGATACCAGTTTGTTTTTGATGTGGCGATTAAGCCCAAAATAGCACCTATTTGCCAGCATCAATCTCCTTTTGATTTCTAGGGTCACTTCGTTATCCCTAGTGACAAGGGACCCTAAATAGGTGAAAACGTCTACTCTTTCAAACTTAAAATCACCTATCGATACATATCCTGCGCGCCCAGCATCACCCCCCGCATGGATATATTTTGTTTTTTGCTCGTTAACCACGAGTCCTACTCTCTTGGCAGCTCTAGTCAAGCTCAGTAAAGCATTCTTCATATCATCAAAAGTTCTGCCTACGATGTCCACGTCGTCAGCGTACGCCAAGATCTGAACGGACTTGTGGAAAATTGTGCCGCTTATCTGTATATTGTGCCTCACTATCTTTTCTAGTGCTAAGTTAAAGAGTAAGCATGATTAATGCGCCTCCTTGCCTTAAGCCTTTATTCACACAAAACTCAGGGGATAGTCTTCCCTGTAAGCGCACATAACAACGCGAATCTTCCATTGTCATTCGGACTAGCGGACCAACTTTGGGGGAATACTAATTTCCAATATCGCTTTATAGAGTTCTTCCCGCTTGACACTGTCATAGGCCGACTTGAAGTCCACAAAGAGGTGGTGGGTCTGAAGGTTATATTCTCTGCCCTTTTCCAAAATCATTCTTAATATCTGGTCGGTTGTGGACTTGTTTTTCCTGAACCCACATTGATATTTTCCTAATTCTCTTTCGGCATGAGGCAGGAGTCTGGCGTAGATTATATGGACATAATCTTATAAGCACAGTTGGGAAGTGAGATCCCTCGGTAGTGTCACAAATTAACTAGTATCCCTTTTTGAAGATAGGGCATATAATCCCCTTCTTCCACGAGTCAGGCATTGTCTCCCTGGTCCATACTTTTAGAAATAGCTCCCTCAGTTCTCTTAGGAATTCCTCACCGCCATACTTAAACAATTCTGCTGGCAGGTTATCACTGCCTGGGGCTTTGAAATTTTTCATTTTATTAATGGCGTCTCTAATTACCTACCGGGGGAAAATTAGTGACAAAATTCTAAACTCTATTTTTCATAAAAATAATTAGCCAACCGCAGTGTAGAAGAGAAAGTGTGAAATATGGGTGTAAGTTAGGCCAATCAGAAATTTAGAATTATCATGTGGACCACGCCCACATTCGACACTTCACTTCTACACTGTGATATCGAGTTATTTCTAACATACTATTTATTTTTTTATATAATTAATGTGAGCTATAAAGAAAAAAATTTATCATTTTCATTCCATTGTCAAAAGAGAAAGCAAAAGAGAATTAAGCAGGAACGTAAGATCAGTGGATTCCGCCATTTTGTATTTTGCCGTTTATACTGGTGGGTTAAAAAAAAATTTATGTTAAACATACATAAAAATTAGGTACTAATAGGAATTCACAATTTTCGATTAAAAAACTTTTCTTAGACCTGGAGTTTGTAGCTATTCATTATATTGACCTTAATTTTATGTATGTGCCGCGGTCCATAAAGTATTTAAAGAATACTTCAAAATTGAAAATATGGGCATGAGCTAATTCCATCAAAATCTAGTTCTTGCCAACAACATAAAAAAAGAAATCGACTAATTATTAGTGCAATTAAACAAATAAATTATAGACAGTAGAAGCGTTAGTACATTAGAGTTCGAAAATCTAACGCAAACTAATGGCTGAAAACCATTTTTTTGGACTCGTGGTACCTGAAAACGGATATTTCCGGTGAAAGTCGATATCGAAAATTTGACACGATTACAATCCTTGAAGTTTGCAATGTTATCCCAGACCATCTGTTTGGATTTAGACGTCACCATTCTACCATGCAACAAACTCGCGCGTTGTAGACACCATTGCATCTTCCCTTGGGCTGGTCGGGAACTTTCCTCGTTGTGAAGCAGGCCTTCAATCGATTATCGTACTCTGGGCTGCTCTGGAAACCTAAAGTCATCTTTCCAGCCACCTAATAGCTCATCCAATATCCGATAAGTATTTGCGAGTACGGATCGCATCATCTTTCTTTCCTTTCAAGCATACCGAAACTGGAGTGCCGCAAGGCAGTATTCTAGGTCCTTGATAATATGCAGATATCCCAACACATCCTCATACAATAATTCTCACCTATGCAGATGATACTGCTATCCTGTCTACCAATCTTGATCCCGAAATCTGCAAACCCACCTCTCCTCCCTAGAAAAATGGTTCAAAAGTGGGTGATTAAACTTAATGAAAAGAAGTTCCAACACATTACCTTCACCCTTTGTCGCATTACTTTTCCCAGTCTACTACAACTTAATTCCCTTACCAGTGGTCAACGTTGCTGGCTGTCTTGGGATTACTTCGACCGAAGACTTACCTGAAATCCTCATACACGACTTAAAAGAATAGCACTAAACAGACGCTATCGACAACTTAAAAGACTATTGGACAACAGATCTAAAGAATCCCTAGAAAACAAAAGACTAATGTATACATCTATTTTAAAGCCTTCGCGTATGGATTCTAACTATGGGGATATAACATGGGGATATAACTATGGGTTCAATCAAGCGCTCAAATCTCCAACGACTCCAATACCTACAATCCAGAATTCTCCGTATCATTGTAAAGCTTCTTTTTACGTCTCCATCCGAACCACACCACTGACCTTAATATATTTTTCATTGCTCAAGTCGCCCAAAACCGTTAATATTAACCTAAGGTCTCACACAAATCCTTTAGTTCAACACCTGTCTTCCCGGACTCTTCCTGATAACGCTCCTAGACGCCTTAAAAGACAATGGCCTCGTGATCACCTCTCAAATGAAGAGAGTGAATGGTGATTTTGTGAAGTTTGTAGTGTAACCATTGGGCAGCTTCTCCAGTTATTATGTATTTATGTACTTTTTTAATAATTGTTACTTATAGCACTATCGCGCTTATTGTAGCATAAATAAAGATTAAAAGAAAAATTAAACTTTGATTATTATAATTGCTTTAGCAAAATATTGTTTGTAAATAAATGTATTTGAATAAGTAACTAAGTCTGTGGAAAATATTCATTACAGAAATTGGGTTAAAAGGGAAAGTGAGTTAACTTTGATGATAGCTTGTTGATACTTGTTAAAGCATTTAATCTAGACTTTAATGCAATAGACCGAATCATATTTTAGCTGTTCCAAATAGTAATCGCTGATTTAAAAACATCTGTTAAATCACCTTTAGCTATGAGAGGTTGTTCTATTATAACTATTACTAGTCAATTCTTATTGCCGAAGTTTACTGTTGTGAATGATATAAATTATTGATTGAATACTCCTGAATTACAAAGCAAATGGCAGTTATAAGTTTTAGAGATCATTAAATTGAAGTTACTGTAGTAGCAAGAGGGTCTATTGTTAAATACAGAAATCGGAAGAAATTGCTGGAATGAGGGAAGCCAGATTAGATCCAGAATGATTTAAAAAATTCTTTACAAGCAAAATAAAGACATTCTGTTAAAGTAATGGTTAGTTATTAAATGATATTCCGTAGACATTGTATCTGAAATCAATCCATTTTCTAATCATCTACAATACTACATGGATTTGTAAATGCCGTACAACTTCCTGCTACCTCTACCAATTTCATTCCAACAATCCATAGATACCCTTCACTTCTGATTTCCATGTTGTTTCAGGCATCCTCTAAGATCTTGTTCCTCTAATTTCTGAATTAACATCTATCGATTCATTCCTTTCAATTATCACCTATCCTAATTCCATTTTACCAGTTTTTCTCCTTGGTTTGACTTTACGAAGAACCTTCACAAAGGTTCACATAAGCCCTTAGAGTTGGCCTTGTGCAGGCATAGTGTTCAGACCTCTACGTATTGTGCTCCAATTTTCTTTAACTAGTTTTGCCTTAAGTTCTTAGTTTCTATCTTACTTTCGTTTTTACTTTTAAATTATTAAGCTATAAAATTCGTCACTTAATAAAATACGTTGAAGATTTGTGTTAACATAGTTTTATATACAGAGCAAGCTATACAACACTGTTACTCCGTATACTTTGGACCTTTTAACCGGTGAGCTTATTTCTAGTGGTGGGGAGGGTTTCACTATCACACAATCTTGACTGATTCTGATGCATTAAAATTTCACTTGCCTACGGGCACTACATCGGGAGGAGCTCAGCAAGGCCACAGCTCCATCATGAATCCATCAATACGTCAGCTTCAATGAATACGGCTCAAACTCTAATTTAACTTCTTATTTTAATTCTGCTGTTTTTGAGCAAGGCTCTTTCACTCCTATTAATAGTTGAAGAAATAAGAAACGTAAATGTGTTTTTACCCCAGAAAACTCGCCTAAGAATATTCCTTTATTCAACAAATTCGATCCTTTGTCATCTGACGAGGAGTTAGATAATGAAATGGCTGAACCTAACATTAATAAAACGGCCAGACAATCATTTAAAATGCCATTAATCGTAATGTACTCACAATTCAAAAAATACAGTACCGCACTAAATAAAATAAAAAGCAAACTGAAAAATGATAGAGAGTTAGTTTATATTCAAAATTTACACGATTATAACGTCTTGAAGGATTAAAAACCCCTAAAATTAAATTTCACATTTACTAGCCTGCTTCTCAGTCGGGACCTAAAATGGTTGTTCGTCTGCCCACTACGGAGGAGAAGATTAAATTAGACCTTGGTGACAAAAACTTACAGGTTGTCGAAGTTACACAATTAACTAAATAAGACCCAAAAGAAGTACTAACACAAAGATTGCCTATTTTTATCATAACTTTCAGCCAAAACACTGTCATAAAAGACATCTCCCAGACTCATCCTTCACTGTAGAGTACGCTGGGAAAAATATGAAAAAAAAGAGTTTTGGGCATATTTCTAAAAACTGCTTTAGAAATAGTTAGTTTGTGCCTTTTGTGCTTCAGGCAGATAATGCTACACGCAAGTATGTCAACTGTGGCAGGAACCATAAACCTTCAGACAGAAGCTGCAGAATTTTTCAAGAAGAAGAAAAAAGAATGAATAGGCGTCGCCTCCTCTTCTCAATGAGAAACTCGAAATCAAGTAAAAGATTTGAGTATAAACCATCAGAGTTCCCTCAGATATCTATCCAACCTGATCCCTCAACCACCCCTGCGTGGCCCTCTGCTGGCAATCAAGAAAGAAATTAGTCGCAGTATTTAATAAATAATGACTCCAGTCTCAGCTCTGCATTTCAAGAAATCGTAAGAAGGTTTTATTTTTGTTATTAAAACAACTTTTTATAAAATAGAATTAACACTTGACTCCCCTTATCCAAATAATACTTCTTATCGATGGTGTATTCACTATTTGATTAATTTGTGCCTGTCTAGTCAATTCTTTTTAATAAACTTTTATTATGGTTCTCTAATAATAACAATAATAATATATTATCTAGAATCCTACAATGGAATGCGAATTCAGTACATAAGAAAGTTCTAGATAGATTGGCATGAAGTTCAACGATATATGTTGTATACTAAACTCAATAGCTCCCCACGTTAAAAGCGCGTATAACACTAACTGGATGTAGTGTTTAAAAAAACGATAGGAATAATAGAGGAGGTGAAGTCGCTTTAGCCATTAAATTTAATATAAAGCTTAAGCGAAGATAATATATTAAAGGAAATAATTATAATATATTAAAGGTAATATAAAACTTATCGAATTCCATCGGATCTCCTGGACAGCAGCTATATCTACTCTCCAATGTCTGAGAGAGAGCTCTTCCGAATCGTGGGCTGCGTGTAAATGGTAAGGTGTGGGGGTATGCCATTTAAGGGATAACCAACCATATAGGCAATTAATTCGTCTGCAATAAGCAGCTGCCCTCGAGCTCTGAGTGGACTAACTCCCTTAAATTAAGTAAGAATTACCGGCGGTTCTTTGTGGAGTACCGGCGGTAGCCGCACAGACGTCAAGAGATGTTGGACACCTCTGCCGCCGATGTGGCAGGGAGAATGAAACACCAGCCCACGTGCTTGGTAATTGTCCACACAACATGTTCCTTGCCACTCGCCGGCACTACCGTGTCAAGCACACCATCATGGTGTACAAAGATTTGTGTGCTACGAGGAGGTGCTTGCTGTCGATGACGCTGGGTCGACCCGGTATGCAGATATCCTGGCCTTCAGGAAGAGCAGCAGGTTGGCATATATCCTGGATCCAACAATAAGATATGAGTCTAACGATCCTGATCAGGCGGAGAAAATCGACATGGAGAAGCGCGGTATCTAAGAAAAGTGCATCGCCTACTACCAGGAGAAGTACAGAGAGCACTTCGGTGATAGAGTGTTCCAGGTTCGGGGACTCTGGTTTGGTTCGAGTGGAACCATACCGAACAGAACGGCAGTTTTTCGACACGGTCGGTATCGACCAGAGCAAACTGACGTCGCTCAGTGAGCTCATTCTTATAGACTCACCAGCGATTATAAAAAAACATATTTACTAATAGTGACAAATGATCTTTTATTAGACTTAAGTTAAGTGTTTGGTTCTTTTTTATTCGCTCAAAATATATATTTATATATACATATGTGTGTTTTTTTTTATTTTACTTTATTTTTATATGACTTGCCCTTGTTTGGTACGCTGTGTTCTCTGCAACTCAACCTAGTGAGCAGCCCCACTTAGTTTTTTAAAAATAAAGTGTATCTCTCTTGTCAAGTTTGTCTAGGAGCATACGTAGTGCTCCGGGTCTAAATAGTGATAAAACATGAAAACCCGTGTTTGATATCTATTCAATAGTTCCTGGACGTTTTCCTTTGAGACTGTCCGGGTATATCTTAATGAAGTTCCTTGATGATTGAGTTTCAGGCAGGAGAGCTAACAACCCCGTGCCTTAACCCTGTAGGGAGACTGCTACCTCAGGGCCTTCGGGTGTGCTCTCCCATCCGAGGCGGTTTCCTAGGGACGAAAGCCCTAGGTAGTGTATTGCATATGCCTTTGTGGTTTATGTAGGGTGTGTGTAGCGAAGGTCAGGTCTGTGCAGAATGTGTGTGGGTGTAAGAGGGTGTGTGTGCAGGGCATAAGATAGGCTAATTCTTACCCCAGCCTATAGGGATATCATATTAAATAACCGCATCAAATTTTAATAATACCAAATTACAAGGTAAAAATAGTGAATTCGGCTAGATCTACATTTGACAGCTAAGAGTAATGAATGGCTCTTAGTTCTAAAAATAAAATAAAATAGATAATGTTACATATAGCTTAAACTTCAAGAAATAAATTAAATTGAGACTGGAAATAAGATGTAGTAAAATGCAAATGAAGAAAAATCAGTTTCAGTCAGGTAATTCAGTTTAGAATCCTTTGCCAAAATCTTTTATTTAAACACACTTTCTGAGGCTCGAATAGCAGTCACTTCTCATTATTCCCTTTTACTATTTTCTTTAAAACGATTAAATAACCGATTTAACAATTTAAATGTGCCATATTAAAATTTTTACTTAGCAATGTATATTGCTATCCATGTGTAACAATAACCAAATTTAACTGAACTGAATTAAATAAACGACTACAAATCATATTGTAGTTACGTAATCTTAATCTTTATGGACAGTCACAAGGACCATTTATCATTTTAGATCATATATAAATTTAGCATTATGTAATAAATAATAATTTATAAGATATAAACATTTCTACTTTAAAAAAATATATATATATAAAGGTTAACGCTATAGAGATGACATAATTTGGAACTAGTTATTTTATTTGTAGTTATAATATATTGTGTCATTTCTGTACCCATAAGCTTTTATTTTTTTTTGTAAGTCACAGTTTCAGTTTTTATTTAAAGTCACTTTAACATATGAATATGTTTCTTGCGCAAGTATATTTGAGTGTAGGAGAGGTAAAAATTATATTTTTGACAAAATTGATAATTGCATAACCGTGTAACGGCTTAAATGGAGGATTGATTATCTGATATCGATTCAGCTATAAAAATAAAATATTGGGCACTGAAATTTTCTAACATATACCATATAATTTCAACGTTTTTTAACTCTTAAGCCAGCATTATTGCTCGGGCCCATTATAGTTGAAATATATTTCTATTTGTAATGGTTAATGAGAACAATTTGATCAATTTATTTACCGCAAACCAACTGATACCATAAATTCAATTGGGATAGTTTACAATATATATTGGGATTGGGTTATATTCAATTGGGATAAACAGAAATAATATATAAGAAAAATAACAAATACGAATATAAAAAATTGTAGTGTTTAAATTCAAGATTAATTCTGAACCCAAATATAATTAAATCTATTGAATAGTTTCCTGCGAATAGTTATTCATGTAATGCTTACCACCTATGGAACTATCTTTTTTTTTTTTCAGTGCAAGTTTGAAAATGAAAACTGAGGGCAGCGTCATTATTCATTAAATTAAACAATGAACAAATAACATCTTGTCTTTTTAGTACATTCAACTAATTAATAAATCATTAAAAATAATGATAAAAATCATAATATTATCGTAATTTGCATTAATTGCTTTAAAAAATTATTCTTATTTTTAAGCTTCTTAGAAAATAATTAATAACATTCTTTTCCAAATAATTTGAAAAATTATAAAAGTGCACACGATATTTTCTTCATCTATTTGTATTCTGTAATAACACTTTTTTCCGTTCACTAGTATATTAAACATGACATAATGGCGACAAGCATAGGAACGGGGAATTGAATTTTTCATATAGTGTCAAAAGAGCAACGTGTAACCGGAAATTATGCATCAAGAGATGGATTGGCTACAGAGAGAGAGAGAGAGAGAGTGTGTGTGTGAAAGGCAATGAGAAACATTTATTTTTTTTAATTTTTTTTTTTTTCTGCTGGTAGCGATGTCCTAGAAAAAAAAAATCCACTATCGGTTATAAATTTGTATTGAAGTTTTTTTATTTAATTCGAAAAGTTTATAACGATTATTTATTGTAGAATAATTTAAGATTTCTGTGCATTTCCACCCTAATATATTATTGCTGATATTTGCAGACTAAAGCGTTTACTATCGGTCTCAAAAACAATTATTTAAAAAAAACTCAAAATAGTCTGACCGGTATTATTATTATTATTTCTTTTTTAAACTTTTGTTGAATATTTACCGTTCTAAAAGGAACAAGTAAATGAACTGATAAGAAAGATATGAATGCTTGATAGTCATGAATGGTTATTATCCATTGATAACCAACATTTGTGAACCAATTGGTTGTGAGGGCCAACAAGAAAGTGGATGGAGGATAAATTCGATCCACAAAAAATTAGAATGTGAATTAAGATTTTGATAGAATTATTATTATTATTAATAACCTTTATTTAATAAGTATAATAAATATAATATATACAAAAGTAGTAAAACACAAAAGGTAAACAGCATGGCAAATGCCGTCTGCTGGAGTTGCTGCTTATAGAAATTAATCCAGTTAAATAAATTACTTGAAGATTTATATGAGTGATGTTAATACACTAATATAACAAAACAGAAAAAAAAAAGGCGAAACTAAATAACAGCTTTTTTATGCCAACTACAGATGAACTTTAGCAACACTTTATATAGCTAAAATATATAGATAACACTTTAGATAGTTCGGTCATACAGTAAATAGCAATGGGATAATGAAAAAAAAAAAAACAAGGAAAAACAAAAGCTGAGCTTATAAAATAATCACAATCATTAAAAAGAAAAGGAAAAGTAAGAAATCACTAAAATAGTAAAATTAAAATAAATCAAACGAAAGCCCTTTCATTACATTGCTGACAATAAATCATAGACCCAAATTTGCTGTCAGTTCTGTGCTAAATTAGGTAAATATAAGCAGTAACTGAAATTAAGAGTGGAGAAGTTTTAGTCTATAATTCCAGGCCAGTTTAGTAAAGGTAATAAGAGGTCTGCACTCCGAAGAAGAGAGAGAATGAACAATGTGGCAACTAGTTAGGGTAGATTTCCCCAAATACCGAGATCAGAGCTCCGTCAATGATGGACACTCAACCAAGAAGTGAAAAAGATCTTCTTGAACACAATGGGAGCAAAGAGGGCACAGTTTCTGGGGGTCTATGTCTTGGTTCCAAGGGACGCAACTCAATGGTAATAATAGTTCACCCCTAAGTTTAAAAAGCCAACTCATATCATTTAATAATAACTTATTTTTTGCATTTTCACCAAAAAAGAGTCCGAATTGAGAGTTTACGTTCACCAATGTCCTATACAAAAGAAAGCGTTCTGTACCTCTGGCCCGCCTAAGAGACTCCTCCCGAAAACTATCTTTAATCTTTGTAAGAATTTTTGACTGATATTCTTGCCATTTTTCAAGGCTATCTAATGAGAAATCCACCTCAACCGAATACTTCTGAGCTAGTGCTATCCATTGTCTAAAGTAGCCCACACCATTCCTGATGAGTTCCAAAGCTACAATGCGTGAGAGAATATATAATAGAATAGAATTTATAATAGCGAGATTTGGCAAGTTCAGAAACGAATAGAATTTTAAGAACTTTGTGGATAGATAGATCACTGACGTAGAAGGGAGCGTTTAGGATATGACAGAGGATCTTAAACTGGAGAGTCTCTATTTTGTTAATGTTTGAACGTTTAGCAATTCCATAAAGTTTAAGTCCGTAAGAGACTGTCGGCTTTAATAATTGTAAAGTGTTAAGTTTTAGAGCGTTGGTCTAGTAATCTCTTTTAAGAGTTTGTATATTTTATTTAGTTCAATTCGTGTTAGACTATGTTGGAATTCCAGTTGCCGCTTGTCCAAATTATAGCCCACATGGTCTGCTGAAGGAATAGATGAATTATACAAGTACAAAGGTGCAAGAGTTTGTTGTTTTAGTACAAAAACTATATATTTTGATTTCATTACTATTATTTGATTTATTCGCTATTTCTGAAGTCAGGGTTTCTAAAGAATCTAAGTGGGATTGTAGAGAGCGAACCGTTTAGATGGGACCAGTATTTGTTGGAACAATTACTATGACGTCAGCGAAGATGCAAGAAAATTATGAGTGTAAGTCGAATGTGTAGAGATAATGAGTAGGGGAGGTAAGACACTTCCTACTGGTGGCCCAGCAAGAATATGATGATTACAGGATTGAAAAGTGTTGAGTGAAACTGCTTAAAGAAAAAATCTAACTTTCACATTAAGATGTGACATTTGTTCCTCAGGTTACATGAACCACATCTTAGTACCATGCTTTGATTCAGTTAAATCTCTAGGACTGTGTATAGACAAACGCCTGACATGGAACCCATATACAACAGTAAAACGAAACGAAGTAAAAAACAAGTTACAGCCTACTCAAGCTGTGGCTGGTGACTTCCAAAAACCCTTCAAGGTATTGATACTAGACAGAGGAGTATGGAAGAACGGGCTGCCAATTACAGGCGAATCTATGTGGTATACGGACGGGTCTAAGATGGAAGATGGAGTGGAAGCCGGCGTGTTCGGGTCTCATCCGAGATGTAATATCTCGTTGAGCCTGGGAAGTCTAGCCACGGTTTTTCAGGCAGAGCTAGTCGCGATTACCATCTGTGCCGCCGAAATAAGAAGACGGGGCGTGTATAACTCCAGAGTCGTCATTTATTCGGATAGCCAGGCTGCTCTGCGGGCAATTGACTCGTGGGAGATCAGCTCAAGGCTGGTGTGGGATTGCCTAGTTGCACTCAGGGAAATTAGTAGCCATAATAAGGTCTTCCTGGTTTGGGTACCTGGGCACTCGGGCTATAGAGGCAATTAGGCGGTAGATCAGAGTGTAGGTGGGTTCAATCAGAGCACTTATCGGGCCGGAGCCGTTCTTTGGCGTCTCAAGATGCATCAGGGGTGCATCCATCAGGACATGGATACAGGACCGATCAAGGGAATGGTGGGTCAAAACTGCAGGCCAGAGGCAGGCGAAAACGTTTATTCATAGCCACTCGCCCAAGCTAACTGCGGAATTACTCCAATTAGGCCGGGTTGGCCATATGGATAGCAGTTGGCGTTCTCACTGGCCACTGTAGACTTAATAAGCACATGCATCGCATGGGCCTGGCAACGGATAGCCTGTGTAGGTTTTGTCAGGAAGAAGAGGAGACGGCGCTGCACGTGGTGTCAGTGCGAGGGGCTGGTATAGCTAAGGTACCGCCTCTTTGGTAAAGAGAAGTTGGTGCCAACAAGCCTCAGCCGGGGCCCCCTCTCGGACCTATTAAGTCTTCTAAGGCAAGCAGGACTCGAGAGGGTGCTCTGATGGCAGGTGATCTAATTGACCACCTGGGAGCCCCCCAACTCAACAGTCCGATAAAGGACAGGATCGGGGAAGGGCCTCCAACTATGGAGGGTGCCACAATAGATCCAGGGTATCGCGGTGGCGCAGGCTGAAGAGCCAATCCCGCCGTTAGAATCTAATCTAATCTAATCTAAGCTGTTACAGGACAG
Organism: Triatoma infestans; assembly: GCA_011037195.1. Taxonomy (NCBI): domain Eukaryota; kingdom Metazoa; phylum Arthropoda; class Insecta; order Hemiptera; family Reduviidae; genus Triatoma; species Triatoma infestans. Next base: position 67,191 of record JAAEAF010002925.1, on the reverse strand, counting down.
ACGTTCAAAACTTACTTTAAATAACAAAGTACTTATCTACAATCTACTGTTAAAACCAATTTGGACTTACGGACTCGAGTTATGGGGCTAACTAAGCGTTCCAACATCCACCACCTCCAAAACCTACAGTCCAATATACTCCGTTATATAATCAATGCTCCTTTTTAAGTTTCTAACCTGACAATCCATTCCGATCTCCAGATTCCAATAATTATAAGTGACCCAATCCAATTACGTTATCACAAATTTCACATCCGTCTCGCCATTAATTCATCAACTTTTCTCAGTATCCATTCTAGATAACCCTTCTCGACGACTGAGGCGACAGTGGTCTCATGATCTCTTCTTACAAGTTTGCACAGTGGAATAGTGTGGTGATACAACACTGGGTGATTTCTCCTTTTCCGTCTTTGTAAGTTACCTCATTTACTTTTTGCTGGTTACACAAGCGTATCAGTAGTTTTAAATTTTCAAATAAATAAATAATAAATGATTATTTCTTTATGAAGAAACGAACTAATTTCTCTACTGTACATGATATTTTCCGCCACAGACCTGTGTACCATAACATAAAAGTGCTGGAATTACTGAATTTTAAAAGCATGCAGTAGATTTCTGACTGTTCATTTACTCGATTCTACGTTGCGTTCAAATGTGTAACTAGTTTCTTAAAAGTTCTTGGATGAATTCATTTGCAGGCAGGCACGGATGTTTCAGTTCTGTCTGTATTGTTGTCTTTATAATGTGCGAGTGATTTTTTAAACAGTGTTGTCAGTTCGTTTATTTTTTATTGGAGCAGCAATACACCCGCCAAATGCATGCTACTTCTTATGATAATGTCCTAAAAGATTTGCATACTTTTTATTGCAATTAGTCATTGAAGGATTTGTTACTTATTTCTAGGTTAAAATGCTTCTTATTGAATGTTTCCAGCAAAAATATTTGTTTGTATATGATGCTCTCCTTACGTAAATACTGGTTACTAAGTTCCAAATTTAGAATAGGGACTTTGAAAAATCCCTCAGTGGGACTTAAATGTTAGAAACTATCTTTAGAGAAGGAAGTGATGCGTCATCAGCTACAACTACTATAAAGCCGTAGAGTGGAGAGTAGAAATATAGGCAGCGCTCTCTGTTGGCATTATTAAATATAATTTGATATATTAAAATGTTATTTTATTCACTCGTAAAAATGATGGATAGCATTTAGTTTAAGACAATCTTCATAAATTACAGTAATAATAATCGGAGATGTCTATAATAGTAGGTGGATATGGATCAGGCAGGGCGTAGTAATGTTGAAAAAGTTGTTAGAATTTCTTGATTGTCACCGTCATTAAGTTCTTTCTCAACTTCTCTTAGTAAGAAGAATAAGACAGCTTAAAACACAAAGATGTCCTTCCCCATTCCATTCCATTCAAAACAGGAGAACTTTTTAATAAAGCACTTGATAAGTTTGGTGATAAAGTACTAGGGCTAAGGGCACTACTAAATTTTGAGATTATTGATGATAATATTTCTTCTTGTTAAGCATCATTAAATTTTACTTGTTTATTGCTCGTACATAATATTTAAGGGCTTTGAATGATAATTTTTATGAGGCTGTCTTAACACTTTTAAATGTACAATTTGTCAAATCGTTTATTATTTGTTTTTTGTTTTTCTCTGTAAACGGTTTTTGGGCCAGGCAACCACGATATCTCAAAAAATAGAGTTTCGCTTACAAAAAAAAAAAATAATAATCGAACGGTTTAAATAGAATATGGATATTTTGATTTTGTGCAAATTATTTTACTATATCCCAAAATTTGTGCCGCATTAACCTCTATGAAAAAAAAAAAAAAAAAAAAAAAAAAAACTGTGAAGATTATGTTGAATTTTAAGAATAATTGCTGGTAAGAGGAAATATTTTGATTATGTCAAATCTTTGATAACGAGTTTTCATCGGAAATATATTTTTTGACGTCGCTCATCTCCAAAAGAGTGATTTTTAAAAAATGATCTGCTTGTGTGTGAGTATATAGGTTTTGAAAAGCTATGTTTGAAGTGCTAGTGTATTAAAAAGAAGTGTCTGAAAAGAAGAATGAAGTGCCTGAGCTATAAAAATTTCAAACTTGACGTTCTATATGGGTATCCATATATCTCCGTATGGGTAATGTTATCTGCCGAAATTCCTCATTCGGAAATACCACTTTATTGAAAAAATTTCTCAGTTTTTTGCTATTTTCTTGAAAATGGCTGCAAGGATTTTCTTGAAACTTTGTATATGCACTACCATATATGTAGCAGATCTATGACTGTATTGATTCAAACTTTTTTCTAGGAAAATGAATTTAAACGGGGTTTTGAAGAATAGGTGTGGGGTCGTGGCTTTCTTCTGAACAGCTATTTAATTTATTATACATTCTATTATAATATAATATTAGTTAGAAATAAATATATTGCCAAAATTGTTTGTTTGTGTGATGGATGCCAGAAATATATTTTATGCGAGAAATATTATTTAAAGAATATTCTAACATTTGCTGGCAAAAAGGATACACCCAGGTAGAAGACTACAGTTACAAGAAGAGTTCATAGAACTGTCACCTTTGTCTTTTGCCCTTCTCAAAGGAGAAGATTTGAACTAACAATTGGAAGGCATTCTTTAACACAGTCTGCATTCTGCTTTCAAACAAGAACAGTCTCAATTAGACATTCTACCAGTAAACATCAGTGCCAGTTATAAAGTTAAAACATAAGAGTTTATTCTAGCTAGTTTCAGTATATCAATAAGTATAATAATTGTGATATTGTAAAGTATTTAAATTCACTTAGAGAATAATATAATTATTTCAAAAACAGTGGTGATCTTTTACTTATTTCTAATACTTCTCTCTCTTTCTCAAACTTACACACAACCGCTCACGCCACAAGCTACTACTACAATACGTCACTCCAATCACATTTCATTTGATTGCTTTTAAAAATTTTGCTTTGGTTTTGAAACATTTTTACGAGTAAATTGATTTTTTTTGGGGGGGTACTGAGAGGAAAATAGCGTTATGCTTTTCCTTAAAGTATCATTTTAGTACATTGTATGGATTTTACTACCCACATAATATTAATGCACATTAGTAGCGTTGATAGAATTCCAAATTTGCAGAAAATTAGTACGACTTTCCAGGGTAGGATTTACCAGGAGAGTGAGCAACTAGCCATGAAAATGGATGGCGCTGTAGCGTCGTGCCCATACTCTGCCGTCAATGACAAAGCTACTTAATACGCTGTGTGTTAATTAATGTAATTTTTTAAATTACGATGTTGTTAATTATATGGCTTATTTCGTACTACTATTATGTCTTGACGAGTAACAGGGTCGCGGCGATTTTTTTCTCGAAAACGATCGCAATTATTTTCTTTAAACTTTGAATCGTAACTGTACAGATATAAACTTACTACTTTTAAATATTTTTTGCGGGAAAAATTGCTTTTGATAGATTTTTGCGGAATCTGTGTTTGCGGAATTTTGAGTTTGGGCAATGTTTTGACGCCATCTTTTTTAACAACGGTTTTTATCTGTCATCTGGGACGGTCAATATGTATTCATATAATATCATGTAATTTATTGTATTGACTGCATTAAGGCGAACATGTTGTGAATATTTCACATCAAATTTAATGGTGCTATTTATGGTGAAAATATACAATTTACATTGTTTTAATTATAATAATAATGATACAATTCAAATTATTATTACTATTATTATGGGTGTACATGTTAATTAGCTGTTAGTCTGTATATTCATTGATTAATGAACTAAGACCTTTTCATTATGCATCTTAAGAAATACTGCAACTTTGAAAGCAACATTAACATCTACCAAACCAATCTCAGCATGGCATAATAATTCTCCTCCATATTACATATTTATGACATTTTCTTGTGTCATTTAGCAGCATAACTTTAACGCCCACATGGTAAAGTTAACTCGTAGCAAAATTTTGTTTCTATATTAGTTTAAAATAAACATTTTAGAAACTAAATTATAAATAATTGTACATTTTTAATTAAACTCGGCCGATAGCTTTTTGACAGGCTGAAAAAAATATTAGTCATTTTTAGATTATTATCTAAGCAAAATAAAATATTAATACAATTAATTGCAGTTATTCATAAAAGGGATGTTTATAATTTTAAATTTTACTCCTCAATCCTGAAAATGAAACACCCTAGTTAGTATTGTTAAAAAGATAAATGTTTAGTGCAGATTTTTAATTCTAGAACAGGAAGCTTTTGCAACTTAATAAACAGTTATAAGAGCATTTAAATTTTAATTTTTTTTTAACAATTTTCATTTCACAAAAATATAAAATGTTCAGAAAATATAAGTTTAAATAAATTTGTTTAGAAAATTGTTAAAATATATAATTTGACGTGTTAAGAAATATTGTTTTTTTATAAGATGGAAATTTTGCTGTTTCAATCCATACAAGATGTAATAATCATCGATTTTTAGAAAGGAAATCAGTAAGACCGTGAACCTAATAGAAAGTCTTCGCAGACATCCAAGTTTGCCATCTTTGCGGTAGAGGATAGTGTACTTCTTCAGGGATCATGTAATCCTATGGGCTATTGAAATTCCACTTCAGCGTCAGTATGATGACAATATGGCAAAAAAATACCAGGATCTATGTGATGAAGAAGTGTACTATGTAACTGATAAAGCCGTGATTGGGCCAATATATTATACAACCAGTGGCTTAGTGCCAAAAGCTACACTAACAGCTATTAGTGAATAGTTCCTGTCTACTGAGCTTGTTGTGGAAGCACAGTAGACAGTCATTCTTGATATCACGCGTAATTTCTGCAAACCAATTAGTTCGGCAATTAATATTAAGTCTATAGAACCCAATGGTGGCCATATAATTTTTATGATTATATAGTCGTTGTGGCAAAGCCAACCCCCTTAAACGCTCCACCCTAAGTAGAAGATTGTATAGAATCAACATCAAGAATAATAAAAATAATAAAATAAGTGCCAGAATTATATATTAAAAATGTCTGCTTGTAAGAAGTTATTTTACTCGTAAATATAATTTGCATATATGTATATAAAATAAAAGTGATGAGTATCTAAAGGAGTGTTACGAGAAGTTGGTTTACAAATACCAGAGCTAAACATAACGGCATACCTTCTTAGGATAGCATTTGTCAGTGAAGAGTAGAGCACTCGGTAAGTGGGACGCTTTATTTGATTTAGCTCTTACATTAGTGTTTGTTCCTTCTTTAGGCTGAAGGTCGTTCTTAACACTTACAAACAGTAAAAAAGTAAAAAATAAAATGAAAGAATTCTTTACTTTCTTACTTTAACCACATAAACACATATATACCCACACAAACATAGACGTACACCCACCCGCACACACACACACACACATTGATACATTCTCTTTAACAACGTGTTCTTTTAGTTTTTAATCAGTTTGTAATGAATTTTTCATTTATACTCTTTTAAAAACTCCTGGAGTTTTCTAATAAAGTTTATTACAAGAAAAAACTTTATCCTTACATGATACAATCTTTCAAACAACTCGAAGAAAGAATGGTCCATTGAAGTAACTATAACATCATTTCATTCAACTGAGTTTATTTTTATTTTTGTGGTTTTTATCATTTAACTTCTTCATTTTAACACAATTCAACTTTTATACTGATGGAAAATATTATCGCAGTTATTTCCTATTAGTTTCCTCTAACTCCATTATACGTTGCTGGATGAGAACACATCATAAAGCCTGCGTAAAAACCTGATTTTGAATTAAGTGATAATCTACTTACAAAATTTAAAAGTATAGAGAGATATGATAGTTTTTCAAAATGACACCCAATTGCCTGCAGATTGTCTTGCTCAAAAATGGCTTAGACCAAACTGATCAATGATGACAAATTTTTATAATAAAGCGGAAGCCGAAACCTGGGCATTAATTGTCTATTACTCACAGTTCCGAACTTTAAAAGAAAAGGCAACTTCTTTACCGAACGTGATTGCATCAGATTCTGAAGATAGAGGAAAATCCGTAACCGGTTTATATTAAATGAAAGAAGCTTGGTGTGACGGAATAAATTGTAGACATAAATCAAACCCTTAGGTAGGGAGCCATACAAGCACTTTAATCTGAAGGAATGGCATGATGAAGTCACAAACTGAAGACGAAACACAATAATGCATGTTACAGTTGTTGACGTAGACTTTTATTGGCCATAAATACAGTTTCATAATTTTTCAAAGAAAGGCGATTTTTTTTCTATTACTTTCCATTTTCTTCACATCTCCTAGGGTGAGTAAAAACTGGCTAAGGAAGACAAGTTATATCAAATTATTATTATAAACCTAAAACCGTAGGTATTCCAGAACAGTAAATTGCTAACTTTTTTTTAAAAGAATTAACACTTTTTTTTATCGTAGAACAAACGATCATTTATTCGAAATTTTCTTTTTTCACCCTCCAGTCAGTCCTCTGAGTTCGAAAAACGATCTTTGCAAGTGTTATAATCATTGTGTTGTGAACTAAATAACCCAAAAACCGAAAACTCTTAAGGAGTTTTCAATTTAATATTAATCATTGATAACAGCAAAGAAGATCACATAGGTTTGGTCAAAACCGGGATAACCGTAATTTTGCGATTAATATAAACTAATTAAAATCAATATTAAAATGAATTAAATTAATGATGACTTTTCGTTCCAGCGATATTATTTTTGTTGGATTTTTTTTTTGTTTCAGTAAAAAGACCAATTTCTTATTATAACCTCCTTATTTCAACTGATGTTATTTTTATTTTTGTGGTTTTTATCATTTAACTTCTTCATTTTAATACAATTTTTAACTTTTATATTGATGGGAAATATAGTTAATTCCTTTTAGTTTCCTCTAACTCCATTATACGTTGCTGGATGTGAACACATCTTAAAGCCTACGTAAACACTTGAATTTGAAGTAAGTGATAATCTACTTACAAAATTTGAAAGTATAGGGAGATGTGACAGTACTTCAAAATGACCCCCAGATTCTCTTGTTCAAGAACATGTTCATGTGGAAACAGTGTTGATAGAATGAATGCCAAATTTGAAGAAGATGGTTGACAGCAAGTGCTAACAGAATTGGTTAACAGAAACGTTATAGAATGGTTTTGAGTTTTTTTGGGGGATTTTCTCGAAAATGGCTATAATGATCTTCTTTAATCTTGGAATGCATAAATTCAGAGATATCACTTTATTTGTAATATTTTTCCAAAAATAAAGAATATTTTTGATGGGTTTTGGACGACTGACAGTTAAGTTTAAATTTAAAAGTTAGAACTTTAAATATGTATAATTCCTCCCATCTTTTTTTATGTCCAGCCCATCTAAACATTTATAAATATTGCCATTTTAATTAATATATTAATTTAAGCAAGTGATACTTGTGTATGTTTCACACCAGAATTTTTTTATTTTTTATTTTTTTTATTCAGTGAACCCATAAAATGCTATTACATTATTGAAATTAGCTAAAAATTCTCTTCTCTATAAGAAGTCAAAGCAGAGATCCCAATGGCCACAAAGTTTCATAAAAGTTTTAATGAACTTCTTCTCATGCATAAATATTATTAAAAAAAAAAAAAAAAAAATGGAGAACTTTCTTCAGATATTGAATGATAAAATGTGGAGAGCAGTAGATGATACTTTCCTTTTTAATATGGAAAGGAAATTGTCAAGAAATATTACAGTAACTTCTTTCTATAGTTTAAAGAAAGATTCTTGAAAACTTTTAGTCATTTATATAAACTTTTGATTTTCCTTTGATATTTTGTTTATATAAGATTTGAAATTTGATATTAAAGCAAGTTAATTGCAAAATATTGAGCTACCTAATAATATATATATATTATATATATAAATTGTAAAGCGGTAGATTTAAACTAATTAAAACATCCGAGAAGGTTCTCTTTTTTTTCTTTAAAAATTATGCCATATTTTGTTACTTTATTTAAAATCATCTTAAGATCATTAGAAGCAAAGTAATTTGGTGAACGGAATGGTAAAAAAAGAGAGAAATAGTACACATAAAGTGAGATCACTGTTTGATGCACACTATGAAAATTAAATGTCAAAATCGAGACTAAGAACAAGTAACTATGAATGTCAGACAATACGTACAAGAATTCAAAGTTCCAAACTGCCTAATATTCAGAAAATCTTTGGGAAATCCGGTTTTAATATAAAAATATGCCGTTATTCAAACGTTGTTTACGTGATTTTTAAATTCCATATCTTGATGATCAACAAATTTGTAGTACGCTAATCAGCTTCAAAGGTACATCTTTATCTGTTGAACAAAAAGATATCTTATAGTTCAAAATCATATCCATATCAGAGACATTTTCCGTGGATCTTAGATGTCTTAGATAATCTTAGATATCAAGTAATTATTAATGACATATTTGGTAAATATGATATCTTAAGCTCTAAATTTTAACATAATAAGCGATAATTTTATAATGAACGCAATTGAAAGAAGAAAAAATTTCGTGCGCAAATCGGTACTGAGATTGGTTTATAAGATGCCATTACTTTGCGAAAAAACTTTAGCCAATATGTTATTCGAAGCAATTACATGGAAAAACCTTGAATTGAATGAACAAAATTGAGTTTTTCTAATACAACTTGTAAAAGATGATGCATTCATGGAATATCTCTTGAATAATGTCATCTTAATAAAATAATATTTTCAATTTTTAATTGTAAGTGAAGAATTACATTCTGCACAATAGAAAATTTTATTCGTAGGAATGTCCATTATTCAATAGAGATTTTCATGACTTTATTAATTTTATTTACATTGGAATTAAGCTGCTGATCGCTGGCAATGAGAGGAGCTGGAAAGTTTTAGCCCAACAATGCTATCCCAATGATTACAGCTAGCCGATAATCTGCGCTGGAATAAAAACTATGCTGCGAGAGCGCTTGGCTGAGAAAGCAGAGGGAAAAGATGGTAAACTTTTGTTGCCCAGTTGGAAGTATTCCTCGCGATCTATCTAGGAAAGTCGAAATGGCCTGCTTCTGGCTCCTCACCGTCAAATCAACCTCTGTCGCATAGGAGTAACTGAAGTCACGACTTGTATGCTGTATGGAGCATGAGGTATGTATGGACGGAGACTATCTTGACATGTGGTCTGCTTTGGAAGACAGAAGAAACCATATTGTTCATCTGAACATAGATCGAAGAATACTGGGCAGCAAAACGTTAAATAGCTGAAAATGCCATGATATTTGGGTGTAATTTAAAAAAAAATTAAATAATAGATATTTATTTATTTATTAATAAATGCCGGAAATTAGCGGCCCTCGGTATTCCATTATTAATATTTATAAATAAAAAATAAATGCGAAGTTATAAATAATATCTCTTAAAATTCATATTTACTAATCTGATTTTAATCTGGTTTAAAAAAAAATTTAATGGTGCAAATCCATTACGAAATTTCCATAAATATATTTTAGCTAATTCACTAGGAACGGATGGGAAACTATGGGCTGTAAATGATTATTAAGGGAACAAACCTTAACGAGTAAAAGAGACAATGACAGCCCAGTTCTATTGTAGGTATCAAAATCTGAATAGCTAATAGAGTTGTACACGAGTGCAATTATATGCTTTATTCGACCAACTCTTTTCAATTTAAACTAAGCACACATCCCAAATAAATTGTACATTTTTTGTATTCTTATAATGTACTACTATTCACAATGATTTAATTATTTATTTTCCTATTACTTTATTAATTTGAATAAATCGCTCACTATTTTGGACAAAACAAAAAGAAAAATGCCTAATTACAATAATAATAATAATATTTATATGTGTTACAGCTTGGACAATGGGCTGGCTGGTTTGTAAGACTATACCCTATCTACAAGGAGTGTCAGTGAATGCCTCAGTGAACACACTAGTAGCTATATCCGTTGAAAGATGCCTGGCCATCTGCTACCCGATGAAATGGCAAGTCACATCCAGAGGTGTACGCGCCGCTGTACTGATCATCTGGAGTTTTTCACTTTCAATAACACTTCCATGGGCTCTCTATTTTCAGTTGAGTCCTTTGGAAGAAGGCAGCGACTATCAAGTGAGGTTCAATGCATTTCTTGATTTTTTTTTTTTGAAATATTATTTTTTGTTTATTTGTAAGTTCTTTAAGTGGTCTCCCGCCACAAATTTTGTAATTGTTAAAAGATTGAATTAATGAGAAGTGACTAATTCCATTTTTTACAAATATGTATCTATATTCACTTTTTAAAATCCTAACTATTGCTGAAGATTAATAATTAATCTAGTTATTTATTATACTATAATATTGTAATGTTTTGTGCTGCAATGGGAATTAATCTCTTCCTGTGCTCATAATAAAAATAGTATCTATATTGTTTCAAGGAAAAGAGAGATAACACATCTCCCTTCTCAAACAGTTAACGTCCCCCTCCGACTACCAGCAGCTTGCACACTTCATTACTCCTTTTGTGGTCAATAGATCTTGGGCAAAACATACACTGTATTTTAACAAATGCAGTGGCCATCCTCTAAACTGGCCAAACCAGATATCACATACAGCAGCACCCAGTGGAATACCAGAATTCAACCCCAGATCCCATTTCTGATACCACTGTTATGTTCGTGGCACCCACAATCAGATGGCATCGTGGAGCGTTTTAGCAGAACAAATAAAAATTGAATTTTGTTTGAAGAAACATGTCCGAAAGAGGTACCTTTCTTGCTTGCGGCACTATTCACCGCAATTGGTTTCAAGTCAGCAAAAGCTTTATATGGAAAGGCAATCTGATGGCTTCTGAAGCATTTAAGAGAGAATAACAAGAAGTCTGTCTTGGTTCAGTCGTTATCTTAGTCAAAGTTATAAAAATTTTTTTTTATTGGTGACTTTCTATTTAATATGAAAATTTTATATGTATGGTTCCTGGTTCCATTTGTTTGTGAAATAGGCTTAAAATGATTTTTAAAATAAATTTGCTGCCTAATTATTACCGTTAATGTCAATACTAACAAAAGATGTATCAAATATAGTTTCAGTACCTTCCATAGACCCTACCGTCTTAACTTTGTCAACATTACTGTAACTATAGTATTCAGCTTGACAAGCAGTAAATGTCAGACAAGTAATTCGAATTTCCTACAACTAAATGCGAACAAAATTGGCATTGTCATTGGCAAAAAAAACAACACTTTTTTTAATATGTATTTTAGACTTAGTAATTTCTATTCAAATATAAGTTTATAATATAATATACATCTTTTTTCAACTAAAATCATTTAAGCATTTTTAAATCCATTTTTTATTGAATCATTCTAAGTGCATGATTTTTTTGTGGTATAGGGCACAGAGACACAAAGAGGTTTTTGTGCCACCCCACTGGTGCCAAGGATGACACTACAGCAGTCTTTCCAGATTAAGATCTCTAAGGAATCTCAGAATCTAGGAAGGTTCTAGGGCGGCTATATCTTCCCCCAACGCTTGGTAAATAACCAGGCTTCCGAATCTTCTTTGGATGATAGCAATGCAGTCCGTTAGGAGGCCTAATGTAGTCTCCTGTATCTCCCCATAGAATTATAGGTGTTATCGGTGTTCTAGACCCAGCTTCTTCACGTGCTCCCTTGTCTGCAATGCCCCGTGGAGAAACCAGTCAGCATATAAAGCCTACTTTTTCTTAGACTGATGCACGCTTCAGATTATTTCTAGCTATAGCCGCTCGGTTTAGATCTTAACATAATTCAGTTCTGAAAGTTTTTTTCAGAGCTGTGCTCTCTTCACTTCCTCCTCATTTCAAAGTTCTTCCCTAAGAGGCTGGTCACTTAAACCTACAGAAGGAATCAGTTCCCAAAAACTGAGATGCAGCACCTTTCCTTGTTCATATCATTTCCTTCCTTGCCAACAAGCCTTGGCATCCAAAGTAGAGTAACTCGATTGCTCCTGCCAGGTCATTGAGTTTGCCAAGGCATTCCCGTTCCATTCTTGAACTGATGACATATGAGCTGCCTGGCTATCGGGTAGAATTACAACCTGCTGATGCTGTTATTTCCTATAGAAGTTAACCTGGATACACCTACCAATTGCGTAATTTCTACCTGGAAGCTGCTGGGAAACTTTCCCTTAGGATCCGTTTATCTGGCCGTCGGTCCAAACACTCTGGCTACAGTCTCCTCAAGGATCCTGGACCCATCCTATACCATACAATTCAATCTTTTTCAATGCTAGACAGAGCAGATTCACTGCTCTAGCCTCTTTTGATACTCAGCTTTGAAGAATTTTTTTTAAGATGTGTCATTCCATTCCTAGAGAAGTTCCAAATGGGTAATCTTTCTTAATAGAAAATCACTTTCTTGTGCTCTTCAATGTATCCTTTCCTTCCAGTGCCCTCCCTGGACATTCTGAGGAGAGCTTCTTGCGGTGGAACAAGTCTTTGAGTTTTGGAGCTTGCTAGTGAGGACCAGACTTGCTGTGTACTCTAAGTCAGTGGTTAAGATTAATTATTTGAGGGACGACCCGTTTGAGTATTCGAGATTGTGGGCTGAGACTACCCATCCCTCATTCTTTATACTATTCTTTTCTAGAAATATGAAAATAAAAAATAAGAATCACATTATTAAATTTAGCTAAATATGAACGGAAATCTAGTTGCAATTGAAGTGCTATTGAATTTGAAAGTTCTTCCGCTTTTAAGATGACTCTTGAACTGGGTATTCTGAGAATAGGAAACAAATACCACTAATTAAGGGACAGCTATTTCAATCATCAGTCCAAAAGTAGCTGTCTAAAGGAGAAAATTAATTAGATATTCTCGTTTGAGAGAATTTCGTCTCAAAGGAATGAACACTGCCTTCCTTTTGACATTCGTATTATTGTCAAGAATCATTAGGTATTAGATTCACCCAAATTATATTGACATGTTGCCTAGAAATGTGAAAGGATTGTTTTTTTTTCTTTACTAACCATTATCAACATTATAAGACATACGCAACTAGTGTTTTATAAGAACTGACTTATTTTGTTTATTCGCTTTCACTAGTAACAAATGCTCATTTATTCATATTTACCCATCTAGTGGTTCGTTTTCTATTTAGACATAACATTCGCCAAGATCACTTCACGGTCTAGTTAATAATTTTTAAATATCACATGTCACTCTGTTTATCGATCTTGAGATATTTGCAACTCTTTTCAGCAGCGTTGGAGCCAATGTCGGTCCAGAAAAAAAAGACATATTATTGCCTTCTGTATTGCATTGTCCAGCCAAATAAAAAAAAAGAAAGAAAAGAAACGGCGAAATTCTAATACTTTAATAAAACAGCTTTTTTCTGAAATGTCATAAATAACAAAAATAATAAATACAAAGTGATGTGATATAAAATATTGTTAAATATAAAAAAACAAAATTAAAAATGAAAATTATAGGCTGAAGAACAGAGTGAAGGAAGTAGGCAAGAATAAAGATTTAATCAATAAGACACAACACGGCCAGGAGGAACAACATCTTGGCAAGAGAGAGGAGCCAGAGTACTGAATGACAACTCATACCCGGCCACTCCTCATCAAGGCAAACAGTTATGAAATGTAACCCTCCCAATAGCATAATGTTCTTTCGCCAACATCATTTCCTTGCATTTGCGTTCAAAGAAGAACATTAAATTCTCAGTAACATCAAAGAAAATGAGTTACCAAATAATAATAATAAAAAATACTTATTTCCTAATAAGATAAATTAATCCATTAAGGATAATTTGTAAAACTACAATAATGAACATTCTTAATAAAGTCGACTCTTTTTTCCCCTTTCTTCATTTTCGTAATAAAGGAGTGGCTGCAACCTTTCAATAGAACGATTGCTCTTTTTTTAAAGTACTATTAATCAACTTCAAAATTGGTAAGCAAGATCATGTTTATTTAAGCTATTATCTCCTCTGGGCTTTTCCACCAACTTTCTTACACACTGTTCTCCCAAATTATTGCCTTCCCTGTACGACTATCAAACCTAAGCAAATGATTTCATGAAACATTCATTATGGTTTTAATTATCAACGTTTGAGAAATTTTCTTAGTAATTTGTTCAGCAGTGATTACTTCTTAATAACCTTTCCCTAAAAAGCCTATTCAACTGATTTATTACGATATACGAAGATTTACGAAATGGCCACGTTAAATCTTAATTTTTATACAAAACGCCTATGAACATGATTAACTAGCTTTCTCATGGGGCTGAGACACTCTAAGATTTTCCTTGAGGGCCCCTCAAAGACTTGCACAAACTATATCCTCGGCAGAACGAAAGTGGAGCTAAGGAGGATTACTACACTAGTTACTGGGCATTGTCTTTTACGGAAACATGTACAATAATATGGGTCTCTTTGCGGATCCACTCTGCAGGAAATGTGGACAAAAGAATGAGACAACGTTTCACCTTCTTGGAGAGTGCGTACACTATGCTCGCAGACGATTCCTGAAATTTGGCGTCCACAATTTAGAGCCAAAGGCGGGAACAGAAAATCCTCAGCCCCTAGCGTTTTTCAATGATACAGTGCTGATGTGAAGCGTTTATGCGGGTTGCAAAATGGGCCCAGCTGAGGTCTAAGTGCTGAACCTCCATTTGGAGGCCCCAAGTTTCTAGATTATATTAGCTTTCTTTGTCCATCTCCATTTTCAAATACTCCTTTTGAATTATACATCTATATACTTTACTAAAGCATTAATCAAAATTTACTTTTAAAAAAACCTGGCGCAATAGCCAAGACTTGGCAGATGGCGATTTTTATTGCCGAGCTTGTAGTAAGTACACCGTGATTCTCACTGCAAAATAATTCTGGCCTTTGCTTCCTGGTTCGGTACTAAATATATCTCCCCATATTTTCAATGCTGGATCAACACCGTCTACCCAGATGGGATCTTGAAGTCTCTCACCAAACACGAGCGCACTAGCCAAACTAAACCAGTGATTCCCAAAGTAGGCGCTGGAACGATTCAGGGTAACTTTAGTAACCTCTGGTACAATTGGTGGGGCGGTGAAAGAATAAAGATAAAGGAGAATATAAGAAAATTTTGAACAAATTGTTTGTAAAAATTTCATCTTTCACTTTAATGGTCATGCAACATAGGAAATCTTGTAAGTGATTGGGTAATTTAGTCTGTTTAATTGTTTGTTTTTTTTTCATAAGATTCTATAACTGTTGTGGTTGGTTCCGCAGAGCAGCAAAGCATCAGAGATATTTTTGAAGTTAGCCCGCTTATTTTTGTGGTCATCGACCGGTTTCGGGCGTTCGCCCATCATCAGGATGTTTTTGACAAAACAGTGTGATAACATAGACTTGCACAGAGCAAATTTAATTGATACACTCATGTTGATGCACAAATTTGCTCAGTGTAAGTCTATGTTATCACACTGTTTTGACAAAAACATCCTGATGATTGGCAAACGCCCGAAACCGGTCGATGACCAAAAAAAGGAGCAGAATATCACGGAAAATATCCCTGATACATAGTATTATATTTTCAGTTATTAAAATAAAAAGCTATTTTTATGATTATGTAAAATTATATTTTTATCTTGTAAACAATATTTTTGAATAATGTGAATTAGTCCACTAAAGTCAGTGAGTGTCAAACGTATTCTTATAATAATCTTTAAATAAAAACATAATCATATATCCATCTTTTGAAAAATATATTTTAATGTTTGAATGAAATTCCCAAAATATGTTAATAACATTTTAAAATAAAGTTGATATTTATTAAGTTAGGCATTTGTTTTAAAATTTTAAAATAAATTTAATATAAATTATATTTGCGAAAATATTATATAATTTTGTTTAATTTTAACCTAATGTTCTACAAATAACTTTAACTTTAACCTTAATCTTCCCATTTTCAATGGACAAGATCCTCTTAGAGGTTGCCTACAGCTTTTATACCCATTTTTAAGTGCTGTTAACTATTGTAAAAAAAACAGGACATTTAACGGGGCTTCCAAGTCCTTTTATAATTCTAAGTGATTTTATCATTTTTTGCGACAACCTCTCTTGTTTGCAACAACATCTTTACTTACTCTGTTTTAGGATATGTGCAGAGGCAAAAAATAACGCAAATTTGTCATTGAATCTTTCTGTTTATTCAATTAAAGAAGCTAGATTGTTCAGTGGGGACGCTAGGCCACCCACTGCCTAGGGCAGAGGAAATAACCACTGTTCTCTGTAGACAGATCTTCTAACGAAGTGGTCTTGGCTGTCCGAAGAAACACGTAAAAATGTAAAAACCGGATCCTTTGGGAAAGCAATGTCTCTGGAATTACGTGGAGAATAATTCCACAATACACTGGACTGCTAGATACATGATGGCTGAAAAAGCCTTGTAAATGAGAGTCTAAATATAGAACAAATTACTTGTTTGTGGAAAGCATAACTCCTCCGACTACTAAAAACCTTTTTAAATGAACTTCCTTGGAAAAAAGTTACAAATAAAAGCCATATGTCTCTGTATTCATAGTTAGCATACTAAATTTAATGAAATCCGTCGTTGTTTTAATGGAGAAAAGCGTAGAAAATTCAACATCAAACTTGGCATCTTGGCAACATATTAAATTGTAATTAATACTATTTAGATGATAGAATTGTATAATAAACTAAAATAGTATATTAGTGGAAAACAATTTAACAGTTCCCTTAAAAGATTAAATGAATTTTTCTAGACAAATGTGTCAAATAAAAGTTGTAAATTTGTATGTGTTTCGTTGACATAATAAGATCAAATAAAACGTTACAGAAGTTTTAAAAAACATCGAGGAAAAAAAAACGGAAAAATTCATTTTGTAAAGTAGTAATTACAATTGAGGAATTTTCACAGATAACTTACTGTCGGATCCCATGGTGATTCCTAAACGGAATGCCAAATTTCAATTCTGCGATTTTTCTTTTCTGAGCTACGTAGAACACACAAACTCACATCATTTTCTAAAAACCCCCTTTTTTTTTGGAACTCAGGAGACCTCAAAACATGTATTTGCCGGTGAAAACTTGATTTCGAAAATTTAACACAATTATAATAATTCCTCTTACTGAGCAGTAAGAGGAAAGTACGTAAAAATCATAGATCTGACTTTCTCTTTTAAGTTTTTTTATTTTAAACATATTGGAACGCACATCTATCATTGCGCATGTTCCAAACAATCTGAGGCTTTGTTGAAGCAAATCTTTTGTTCGTTAACATCATATTGTCTTTATTTTCTTCTTAAGGTAAAAAACAGATATTACTTTTATATTTTTACTTCACTCGGTCGTTCTTATATAAGAACCTGCAGGAATACACAGGAATGCTAAATTTACTTTGTTACGTTATATATGTTGAACTTGAGACTAAATATATCTGTTCTTGGCCCTATTTCCAATGAAGAATAAGTAGGGCAAGAAATGCTTTTTAGGTATAATATTTCCTATATTATTAAACCTTTTGCATTGTTCATAATAAAAGAACTGAGAGTACTTGAACATTGGAGTTGATCACTTTTTTAAATATATTGATATAAGATTCCAATTTTATTTCCTCAAGGCACTTTCATCAAGTGCTGAAGAGTTTCTTGAATTTCTATGGCTGAAAATAATACAATGATTTTTCAACTTGTAGAATCCCCTTCACTATCTATTTCCAGACTATATTCATTCTCTCATTTTGTCTTCCTCACTCAATAACAAAAAATTAACTGGAATAGATGTGACTTAAGTTAGCAATAACATTCGTCATGTCAGTTTCTTCACAATTTTTGGTTTGGGAAATGATATTCTTTTTAATTTCAAATACATTAACCTTTTCAGTTATGATGGGTTATAATTTCTTAAGTGAATAGAGGAGAAATTGCCAACTAGATTCAAAATCAAAAGATTCAGGTGCAAGGACAATAATTACTATATAAAAAGAAATTAAATTCTGAGCAAAAAAGGCGATTAAAAATTTTTTCTACAAAATCACCCTTAAAAAGTTAAGTAGTAAAACTCAAAATTTCAAAAAATGAAATATCAGATATTCTTCTAAAATTCTCAACTATATTCTTTTATTTATAATGAATTTAAAAATAAATTTTCTATATATAATACAAGTAAATTAATATTTGGTGTGGTAGAAATGCATAAGAAAAATTGTGGACAATGCTAAGAAAGTAAATAGGATAAAGCTAGGAGAGATGACTCGGTAGAAGAGAAGACGCAGGCTTTACTTCTGTTGTTTGCCACCACGTGGCGTCATGGAAGTTAGTCCAGGAGTAGAGAGATCAGAAGCGAACGTATTCCAAAATTCTTCAGTTATTTTGTGTGTTCTTCTGTGTTCTAGGTACATTTATACGCATCAGCGTGTGTTTTCATAACGTGAATTTTCACAACGCTTAGTAAATTTTTTTATTTTTTTATATATTACATTAATTGCAATTGAAATGAAAGATTTCCAGGTGTCGTTAAAGTTGGACTCGTAGATATAGTGTTTACCAAGTTTCATGTCGATCAGCCATGTTACCTTGACAAAGGAGCGGTCTCCTACCTATGGTACGTAATCTATCCTACCATAGTAGGAGAGACGGCCAAATGTAGTGTACTTGTATTGTGTTTCTTGAATAAATGAGAATGTCTTTATTTTGAAAAATAACATTTTTTTTGCAGATAATAGTAGTTGACATATGTTTTAAAGAATTACCTCTTTAATATAATCTCCTATATTTTGATACAGGTCATAACTTTAAAATGTTCGTCATCTCTCCGAGCTTTACTTATAATATAAAAATAAACAAAAAAGGAATGGTATTTTATCCGTCGTAGCATGCATTTTGTTCCTGACTGGTTTCGGATTTTCATCCATCGTCAAAACAAATTCACCAAGTTCTTGTAGAGAGTTCACTTCAACGCAATGTTTCTGTTACACTCACACTTGTGTTGAACTTGATGAATTTGCTCTGAAGATGGATGAAAGTCTGAAAACTGGTCAGGAACAAAAGGAATATGCATGCTAAGAGGGTTAAAATAACAGATGTTATCCAGCATTGCAGACCCATCCATATATTCAATAAAAAGGAATACTTAGAATGAATTGAATCAAACAAATAACGGGGAATCATTAATTTATAAATTCCCTTAGGGGACATGGCGTGTAGAAAGTAATTATTGTAAATGTTGTTCAGTTTTTGAATGTAATAAAGATCGCTTTTTTTTTTCCTGTCATTGACATGAAATCATTCAGCCATGCTTATGCTTTATAGAACTTACTATATACTTAGAGCCTCAAACATTCATTCCCGGATTTAACCTATTCCATTCAAGGCAAATAAATACAAACACTCCAATAAATACATTCATACAATTAACTCTAAAACCGTTCGTAGTAACTACCAGACCAACATTCAAACAATGGGGATGAAGATCGCCTAAATACGTATATCAATCTTAAATGATTTAAGGCAGGGCAAATAAATACAAAAAAATGTGTTGCAACGATTCTGGCGTTCTCTTTCATAAAATATCTCACTACACATAATCGAATCTCACTACCAGAGAGATATGAAGATAATCCGGGTTTTAGCATATAAATTTAATTTTTTTTTAATTAATTTTAACTCTCTGGCTGACCTAGTACGCTCACAATTCTGTCATTAAATTTAAAGTACCTATTTATATAAACAAACACAAGTAAAAATGAATAAACATAAAATTAAGTAAATATATTTTTACAAATCCTCGCTCTAAATATTACTACGCTGTCAAAAAAAGCCTTGTAATTATTTCCCACCGTTTTCTTGGTTTTCTTACTTAACTTGTAAAAAAAAAAAAAAATACCCCAACAATATTTTATAGTATTTTAAGATATTTTATTTTATTATTATTTTTTATTATTATGTGATATTCCTTGATCAAAATTTTTGAAAAAATGTTTATAATATTTACGAGGGGGTACCCAAAAAAACCGGAATTATTTTTTAAAAGCTATTTATTTTCAAATTTTTTACAGAACAACCTTATCCCCTTCAAAATACTCTCCATTACAACTAATACATTTGTCCCGCCGGTGCTTCCACTGTTCGAAACATTTTTTGTAGTCATCTTTAGTAATGGCTGACAGCTCCTTCTTCGTTTTTTTCCTGACCTCTTCAATGTTGTCAAATCGGTGACCTTTCATGCCCTTTTTCATGCGTGGAAATAAGAAAAAGTCGCACGGAGCCAGGTCAGGCGAATAAGGTGCGTGGGGCAGCGGAACCATGCCATTTTTAGTCAAAAACTGTGCAACAGAGATGGCTGTGTGTGCAGGTGCATTGTCGTGGTGGAAGAACCAGTCTCCTGTTTGCCAAAATCGGGTCTTTTTTGGCAAACACTATTGCCGCAATCTTTTCAAAACTTCCAAATAAAAGGTATGATTGACGGTCTGACCTGGGGGGACAAACTCTGAATGGACTACGCCTTTGGCATCAAAAAAGGAAATCAGCATTGTTTTGATGTTTGACTTGACTTGACGACATTTTTTTGGTCGGGGTGAAGATGACGTCTTCCATTGGCTCGACTGTTGCTTTGTTTCTGGGTCATAACCATAGCACCATGACTCATCACCAGTAATGACCTTTGACAGAAAGTCTGGATCAGTTTCAAGCTGTTGTTTCAAAGCACGACATGTTTCAACTCGATGTTCTTTTTGATTGTCAGTCAGAACTCGAGGAACAAACTTGGCAGCAACCCTTTTCATCCCCAAATCTTCCGTTAAAATTCGCTGAACCGAGCTCCAAGATAACCCACTACTCTCTGACAGTTGATCAATTGTCTGTCGACGGTCTGTGAACACCAGCTCTCGAATTTTTTCAACATTTTCGTCGATTCGGGCAGTTGATGGACGTCCAGAACGAGGTTTGTCATCTATCGACATGTCGCCATTTTTAAACCGAGTAAACCACTCGTATACTTGAGTTTTTCCCATAGCGTCATCTTTGTAAGCTGTTTTCAACATTAAAACACTTTCAGCAGCATTTTTGCCGAGTAGAAAACAAAATTTCAGAGCTGCACGTTGTTCACTTAAACTTGCCATCATAAAAAACGAAAAAAGAACAAAACAGCGCTAGTAAAAGCAATCACTGCAGATGAACAGAACAAGCCAGGCAGACAACACAACTACATAAGACAATGCGTACTACATAAGCTCCATGCGCGGCAACGCAATTCCGGTTATTTTTGGGTACCCCCTCGTATTGTATCTGTAATTCGTAATACTTTATCCCATCATTGTTAGGCTAATTTCAGTTTTTATATAAATTATTATTTACCGTTTTGAAAGTTTGTCATTGTTATGGTAATTTATGGATTCTTGTTTTAGTATACAAATGTTTTGTAGATTAGAATATCATTTAGTATTCATAATGAATGGAGGAGCATGATATATACATTGTAAAAAAAACAAGTTAAAAAAACTGACACACAGACCATTCGTTAAAAACATGTTTTTTTCTACTAAGGAGAATTCAAAACATATATATATATATATATATATTTCTGGTGAAAACTCTATTCCAAAAATTTGATAAGTTCGTAATTATATAAATTTCCTTTTAATGAGTTCAAAATAAGAATGTCAAAACTTATAATTTCTTTGTTTTTTATTTCGATGATTATTACAAATGATGGATTTGATAATATAATAAGAGTGCACAATTGTTAACAATGAATGTAATACTTAGGTCCTTAATATTTATATTTTTAGAGTTTTGCCTTCTAAGGAGGTGATAATTTTATTTTCTTATAGTTTTGTTAATGTTCAGTAACAAAATGGAGAGATATGGTTTTTATAATTTATAAATTAAAATTGAAAAATGTGTCTTTAAACTTGACATTTTTATTTATTTGCTCTAACTTTTCAGCATTCAGGGATTTTTTTTATTACGTTAGAATAGCAAGTTTAATATTACGTTAATAAGAATAGCAAGTTCAAAGAACAATTTACCACTTCTACAAATGTATCAACAATGTTTTATATGAAAATGTTGTGTAACTGTTTCACACAGCTTCCTGGCACCACCCATCATCTCATATACCATTTACACTGCCGACAACCCCCTTACACGCCCACACTAAACTAAATTCACCTATTTGCTGATGATACAGCAATCCTATCACCTCATACCGATCCCATTCTTTCCAGGCGCTCCTTGCAAATCCATCTTCGTTCACTTGAATCCTGGTTAACGAAATGGAAAATAAAAATCAACCTTGATAAGTCCCAATACATAGTTTTCACGTTAAACAAAAAAGTACTCGCTTCCATTTGCCTGTTCAAGACAACTATTTCTCCGGCAGAACACGTTCGCTACCACGCACCAAAATAAACAAGCGACTCACATGGAATTCCTCCCATACGAGCCTTAAACGAATCATTCTCAACCAACGCTTGAGACTTCTGGCTGGACTTCTTGAACAAACCCTCTAAACTCTTCTCAACAAAAGACAACTTCATATCTCACAGCTCGCTCCAATAGAACTTTACGGCACTACTAAGAGTTCCAATCTTAATCGAATTCAAACCGTTCAGTCAAAAATCCTCCATTGCATGTCGACACCCCTTTTTACGTCTTCAAGTGCATCATTCACACGATCTAAAGATCCTGTTTGTCAACGACTTCACATAATCCTGATATAACAAATTTCACTGTCACCTATCCCTCCACCCAAATCTCTTCAAACTCACTCCCAGATAATCCCCAAAGACGGACGGCTGAAGCGCCGTAGGCTCCACAACATCCTGGATATCTAATGTCAGTTATCACTGGATAACTGCCATTCATGACATTGCATGATACAGTTTTTCTTTATATCGAATGTACTTGTTGCATTTATAAATACCATGCACTTGTACATATGCAATAATAATAATAATAAATGGTTTCACATGCGATTTAAACTTTCCCTTACTCTGTAAGTGGAGCCATTGTGAACATGCAAAATTTACGAAATTGCACAGCTGACTAATGGTTTAATGGTTCTTTTTCATTTTTCTTGCAATAGATCTAGTGATATGCTTGAATTCACGAAAAGTATCTACAAATATAAATGCCTATCACTTTTATTTGGAGCATTTTCTCAGGAAATGGTCTTTGAGGGGAGTTTCGGGAGAGCAGTAGCATTAAGCTTTTCTCTTGCTTTTTTTCCTTTTATTTAATTAGTGCGATAGCGCAATAATTAACAATGATTACATAAACTAATTATATGTTTATAACATAAATATAAGAACATGTGGGGAAGCTAATACCCCAATACTACCCAAAATCATATTCCTCTCTTCACATGAGAGGTTATCACGAGGCCATTGTCTTTTAAGAGGTCTAAGAGCGCTATCAGGAAGAGTGCGGGAATACAGGTGTTGAACTTGAGGATTTGTGTGAAACTATAGGTTAATATGGAATTTCCTGTAACTGGTTTGGGCGCCTTGACCAATGAAAGCTATATTATTAAGGTTACTGTGTACGGTTTGGGTTGGAGACTTAAAAAGGAGCGTTTACAATGATACGGAGAATTCTGGAGTAGAATCTCAAGAGATTTGAGCGTTTGGTTATACCCCATAATTGTATCCCATACTCCCAGATAGGCTAAATATAAGTATAAATTAGTCTTTTGTTGTCTAGGGATACTTTAGATCTGTTTTACAGCAATCTTTTAAGTTGTCGATGGCGTCTGTTTAGTTCTATTTTTTTTTAATCGAGTATGAGGATTCCAAGTAAGTCTTCGTCTTAGTAAAGCCCAAGATTGCGGGCAACGTTGACCACTGGTAAGGGAATTAGGTTGTAGTAGACCGGAGGAAGAGTTAATGCGACGAAGAGTGTAAGTAATATTTTGGGAATCGTTTTCATTTACATTCATCCATTTTTTGAATCATTTTTCTAGGATGGAGATGTGGATTTTCAGCTTTCTATGGGCTATTATGGGATCATGATTGGTAGGCAGGATAGCAGTACATCTGCATAGGTGAGGAGGATAGTATCAGGATGAGTTGGAATGTCTGCAGTGTATACTGAGTAAAAGATAGGACCTTGTGGCATTCCAGCTTCGGAATGCTTGAACGGAGAGAAGGATGATCCGATTTGTACCCGGAAATAGCTATCGGATAAGTAGGATTTTAGGATAAGGTAATTTGGCTGAAAGGGTTGCCCTTAACTTTTCAGAGCAGCCCTGGTTGCTCCCTTCACCTCGAGGAAAGCCCCCGTACAGCACTTCTTCTTCTAAAAGGAGGATGCAATGGTGTCTTCAACGCGGTGAGTTTGTTGTATGATAGAATGGTGGCGTCTAAATCCAAACTGATGGTCTGGGATAATTTTAGAAACGATTGGGTAGGCTATGTTTAAGGAGGAATTTTACAAATATTTAGGCTAGGACAGACCATAAGCTAAAGGGATGGTAGGATGAAGGAAGGTGTTGAGGTTTTTTTTCGGCTTTAAAATCGGACGAATTATGGAGAACTTCCACAGAATAAAGTAACATCTGGTTCGGAGGATCGCGTTGTAAATGGATGAGGAAGACACAGCTTTTTTAGAAAGATTTCAAAGAATGGTTGGGATTATGAGATCGAATCCGGGAGTTTTCTTTTGGGGGGGAGATGTTTATGGCATATTGAACATGTGACGCAGTAAATGGCTTGGTTAGTGGGACTGAGGAATGGGGGAGTCCATATCGTCTAGGAGAGTTTCTTAAAATTGGGTGTCAACCATATCAGAGTAACGAGTGAAAAAAAGAGGTTAGGTAAGAGGCAAACAGACAAGCTTTATCCTCGTCGGATGCAGGCGGTAATCTCGTAGTAATGGGAGGTTACAAGCTTTTCCCTAAAATAGTACTTTAGTACATTGTAAGGTTGTACAAAATATGGTCATACATGATGAAATAAATGTGTTGCTGGAATACCAAATTTATAGAAAATTGATGAACAGGAAGTGCGACCATACAGAATAGGTTTTTGAGTTTCTTGGAATTTTCTCAAATACGGCTAAAATGATTTTGTTGGAAACGTTAATTACACAGATAATATAAACATATCACTTTCATTTCACAATTAAAAGAAAATTTTTATCAATTTAAATTTTCCACCAGAATATCACATGATATTCGCACAAAATTAATATATATATTTTTTTTAAATATCTTTAAATTTAAGTTAATCATATAGTGGCAGGATCAATGAAACAGAATAATTTTACATATAAGAACATTAAGGAATTAAAGACAATCCGGAAACGACCTTGGACAAAATTGTTCTCCAATACAATCGATGAGTGGAAAATAGCCGACCAATTTATTAACAGTATTATTCCAAATCATTAAACAAAGAACTTCAACTTCTATTATTACAAGAAAGTAAGCATTATAATTTTAACCTTAGTATTAATCTTGTTTTAATTGCTGGACAATTATTATAAGCTTTTACAATTAATTTCTTTTATTCTAGTTAATTAAACATATAATTTTAAATTATATTAATTAAACTTTTATGTTTTAAATAATGTTGATGATAAGTTAATTTTATGCAGTATAATTTAAATAAAAGATTAATTTTAAGGAGACTTAAGTTAAATACTTTTTTGCTGATAACAATATTAGCGATGATATATGGTGATAGGTTAATGCGGGTCCTTGAAGAGCTTAAAATTAAACTTGAGAGATAATTAGCCTATCGGATTAAAACAATTGCTATAATCGGATTAAACCATTGTGTAGGGAATAATTTATTTATTTTTTTTTTTGGTTTTTCTAACTGCTGTCAGTAGTAACACTGCGATCATAACAAACTAAAGAAATTGAGATTTTTATTGAAAATACATATTTTGAGAATCCCTGAGTAGGAAAAAAATTGTTTTGGCGAATGATCTGTAATTAGATTAGATTTTATGGCGAGAAATAAGGCTGGAAGGTTAGGAGCGCGGTAGGACGAATGGGGCAGGGATCCCCATCAGCTCCGCAACTCGGTCTGGTATACAGACGGCTCCAAAACTCTGACTGGGGTTGTAGCTGGGATATATGGCAGCAAGCCTAAAGTTAAGATTAAGGCCAGCCTAGGAAAGTACGCCACAGTCTTTTAGAGGTTTCAAGTTGTTAAGGCGCTAAGGAGTTTATAAGGCAGGGATTTGAGGGTAGGGGAGTGGCCATATACTCCGATAGTCAGGCAGTCTTGAATGCACTTTCTTAAAATCAAATAGTTTAAGGCGTACCTGCCCTTACTGAGGTGGGTGCTCGAAATAAGTTGAGACTCGTCTACGAAACGAAAGAGCGGACGTCCTGGCGAGGGAGGGCTCGAAGGATACCTTTATAGGCCCCTCACACCTTCTGCTCAAGCTTCTTTCAAGGAATGGATAGAAGACTAGCGACTGCAATGGTGAAAAAGAACACCAAGGCAGAGGCAGGCTAAATTTTTTATTAAAAGATATTTACTTAAGTTTTACCAGAGCCTTGGGCGTACCAAGTTATGCGTTTACTTCCCTTCGCGTTCTAGATGAGTATAATGACCGCATTTGTTTGCCCGTCAATACGATATCCGCCTTAAAAAAGAATAGAGTGCGGTCCAAACGAGAGTGTGTCATATCAGCGGTGGGAAGAAGTATTTCTGGGGTACGGGTGTATTAATAGATTTCTTTACATTTGTAGATTTGGAACTTTTCCGACGCCCAATTCTAAGTAATTATCTTAGTATAAGTTACCATTAAAGTATGAAGTTACTTACATATGTAGGAGCTATAGTAGTGCAAATTTGATTCGAATCTGCACTCACGCTAACTCATATTAAATTAGTGAACGTTACGACTAGTGAGATGTATGCTGGAAAGGGCATTTATCTGAACATGAGAAGCTATTGTGAGTGAAAAGTAGTGTCGTTTTTGGCACGCTGAAAGCTAAAGCATGCTTACTCCACTTTATTGATCTCAGCAGCTACATCATGTATTTTATTTATTTATTTCTTAATGCTGATGTTTATTTATTTATTGAAATAAAGATTTGTGGTGGAATTCTTACGACATCTTTATATAACTACATTATTTATAGAAAGTATCATGTCAGTCTTAAAAAGACTATTAGACATCACGTCACAAATTTCCTAGGGCCCCATACAGTCAACTTTTCGTGTAAAATATTTCAAATAAAAGTGATAAGTCCGTGCAATCTAATCAAATGGTCTTCGTCAGCTCTTCGTTTGGCAAAATAATTTATCGAAGTAAAAGATATTCCACTTGTTTAAAGAAATTTCAAGGAATAAGAATAGTTGACACAGTTTTAAGTAAAACAACTTTCTGATTGAATATCAAGTCTCAAATCTTCAACGATTGTTATTGTTTCATAGTTAGAAGAAGATAGAGGTAAATTTAAATTTTATCTCATTAGTTTGGAATTAAGGGGAAAATAAAACGTAAAATTTTGCAAAAAGTCATTATTTTATTTATAATGATTTGATATTAAGATATTTTATATTTAAAATAAAACATTCAAAAGATTATATTAGTCTGGTAGCAAGGTTTCTTTTCTTTTTTTTTTTTAATTGATATTTACACCTGTTATAAGCTTAACAATAGTAAATTTGTTAATTGTGGACAATTCATAGAAACAGGAGCGGAGAAGTCACTTATTAGTGAAACTCCGAGTTATTCAGTAAGTAGATCACGAGGCCACTGACGTTTTAGTCTTCTTGTTGAATTTATAGGCTTAGTTAGGGATGCAACTTCACGGACGAGAGGATTGACGTGAGATGATAAACTGTTGTGAAATCTGTTGTAACGGAATAGGATTTCTTGACGGACGTATGGTATTATTTAAGTCTGTGTGGATTGTATGATTGGAGACAAAGAAAGGAGCTGAAACGATTTTGCAGAGGATTTTGGATTGGAGTGTTTGGATACGATTATAATTAGATCGTTTGATTGAACCCCACAGTTCGGCGCCGTAAGCCCAAATAGGTTTATGTATGACTTTGTAGATTAGAAGTTTGTTAGTAAGTGTTAGGTTAGATCGTTTGTCAAGTAATCGCATCAGCATTTTGTAACGTTGAAGTAGTGCCTGTCGTTTGAGTCTGGTATGTGGATTCCAGGTAAGGCGTCGGACCAAGTATAGTCCTAAGTAGCGAACTTTTTCTACTAGGGGTAAGGCGACATTGTCATAATAAACTGGAGCAGAAGTGAGTCGTCTGAGAGTGAAGGAAATTGTTTGGCTCTATTCAGCACTAATTTTGATTCCCCATTTGTTGAACCATTTTTGGAGTGAATTCAGGTGCGCCTGTAGATTGCGAGTTGCTATTATGGGATCTTTATGTGTAGCAAGAATGGCGGTATCATCAGCGAATGTTTAGAGAGTGGAAGTATGTGGCATAGTTGGCATATCAGCTGTATAAATGGAGTAAAGGATGGGTCCAAGTATACTTCCTTGGGGAACACCAGCAGATATAGGAAGGAAATTGGAGAAGGATGATCTATAGCTGACCCTGAAGTACCGGTCAGTCAGGTAGGATTTTAGCACTAAGTAATAAGCTTGTGGTACGAAACCTCTCAGCTTCCACATCAAAAGAAAGAAAGAAAACTTATGGCTAGGAGAGCAAGTAAATTATTTTCAAAATTTCCAGTGTTCATTGTATATAAACTTTATTTTTAAATACTTGTTAGCGTCATTTTGTACATTTATTAAGTTTATTATTATTACTTTCTCTCATCGCTAAAAAGAGAAACAATTGCGATTTTTTTTCAAATTTTTGTCAAATTTTAAATAACAAAATTCATAAAATGGTTTTTGATAAAAGTCGAGTACGTGTGTGTGGTTGGGCAGGTATTTGGTTCAGCATAACTCAATAATGGGAAATCGCAAAAAATTCAAGCTCAATATTTCGTTTAAGTTCTACCAAGGGATGTTTACGAGTTTCTCCAAAAGGATCCGATGATTTTTTTTTTTAAACTTGGTCTACCAACTATATAATATAAAGAAATGGAACTTTTATGTGAAACATCTTTTCCGGGAAAATTAATATTAGGAGATTGTAGGGATGGGGCTGACGTAAAATTTTCCTCCAGCGTGTCGTTTCCTTAATTTGAATAATCCCATTATCTACATAATATTCATAATAATTAAATGTATATAATTATTAGCGATTCAAGCCGCGGTAAGCCAAAGAGCTGTTATTATGTTGACAAGTGGCTTAAGGTCTTTCAGATTTTTATTAATACAATTCCACTGGTGCTGCCATTTTCTAATTAAGCTTTCTTTTATGTAAACTCCTTAGTTCAGTGGGACGCACAAGGATGTTGTCCATATGATTGCAGGCAGCGTTCTTTACCGCCTGGTCTGCTATTTTTTCGTTACCGAAACGCCAATGTGCCCCGGCGACTTTCCCTGGCCACCACTCCCTTTCCACATCCGCGAACTTGCTGTAACATTTCATAAATACTAATAATCATTGGATCAGCTGAGAGTGTATCCCAGAGAGTTGTTAGTGTATTTAACAAATCTGACAATATAAGTTTATTATATTTTTTATGTAATGTAAAATTATATACCTTCGACCAGTATTTATAGATAATCTTGGTAAAAATTAAAAATTTCAAGCAATCTTTGTTGTTAGAGAACATGTTTCTTATACAGTGCCAGATCTTTGCGGACGCAGGCAAGGGGTTAATAGCCATGGAAGAGATGTATAAACGTTAATCCCTTTGCTGGATAAAATTCAAATCCCTCCACCTTCGTAAGGCATTTAACTCTTATTCCAAATTAGTTCTTTTCTTAACGATGGTGGCATCAAACTTAACTCTACATAGAGGCTCCGCAAAGGAATGGTATAGAAGGCGCCTTATCAGTCTTATACCTTCATCATATCAAGTAATTTCAAGCGTGATTTACGCGTTGTGCTCTATATTCTAACTTAGAGTGGGTAATCTAAATATAAGCATTTTAAAATTTCGCTCTCTGTTCGCTATCCGTACCTCGACAAGAATTTCGATACCCTGTTTGAACGTAGCTCTGAGAAGCTACATATGAACTTAAGCAGATTTCCCTTTAGTCTCTATTCATGACATTTTTGCAGTATATACTTATGTCACTAAGCACTGTAATAAGCCCTTTTGAGGCCAAAGAATAAGTGCTCTTTTCTCAAAAAGGCGTTATGGGCATATACGTCTAGGCTCATTTAATCAAGCGGAGATCTGCGAAATCCTGCTGATAAAGCCTGATGGTTTCTAAAACATCTACTAATCTATAATTCATCACTGCTTTGAGGACTTTATTCAAGCAAGCTGTGGTCAATGAAATGGGCCTGTAACTGGAAGGGTGATTAGAATTTTTTCTTTCTTAGGTATTGTTAGGGTAATGTCCGGTCTCCCATATACGATTGGTAGGTTATACAGCCATAGTAGCTGCTTCTAGTCGTAGTTAGTTAAATTTTTTATCATGGTGTCTGGAAATCCAACCAGCTCTGGTGACACAGCCTTGTTTTCCCGATATCATTTTCTAATTCATGCATTGTTAGCGGGACATTGTGATTTTCTAGAATGACGTGCCATAGTCGATGCATAGATGCAGCTAAATGACACATTTTCGCCTAAGGAATTTGGCTGAATTAGCCTGTGAACTTGATTTGCTCAAAGTGACAGTCCAAATATTCTGCCACATCCTTTGGCTTTGGACTCTGGTGTCGGCTTAAAGAAGGGCAAGGGACCGACATATTTTGTGACCATCAGGGAGAAGTTTTTACTTTGTTCCAAACCTACTTTAGTGAAGGTGACTTAGATATCGTCATCTCATAAGAGGCTAGGATATATATCCATTTTTAGCATTTAATAGTTCTTCTGGCTCTTAATTACTTATGTTGACTTGAGATGCTATACTCAGATCAATGGCGCTGTAAGTTCCCGAATATGAAATAAAATATGTTGCGGCACAGTTTCTGAGCAGCGGTAAACTATGATACAATTATCACTTCAAGAGACCTGCTTCGTGAATCGGTCGACCGTGAACCCTACCAGGTATTATAGGAGTTAAAAATCTCTCATTACAAACATGGCGTGGGCAGTTGTGCGAGATTTGCCAGTAGATGTGTTAAACTGAACTGATATGTTAAACACGTACTAAGGTAATCTGCAACAGTCTGGCTAGTTGAGAGCTACAGCTGCCTGAATTGTATTAAGAGCTACAGTTGCCTGCTGGGGATATTTTCCTTAACACAGACCACAACTCCGCCCTTGTGTGTGGTCCCACTTGGGGTTGGCTTTACTTCCTTACTTTAAGTAACATAGAATGCACCAGACGTAATTAGGTTTCTTGGAGGCACATGTCAAAGGGTGAAATTACGTCACCATTCGACGTAGCCTTTCCACATTGTTTCTGTAACCCCAAATGTTCCATTATATGATTGATTCAGTCACATCACGAAGCCAAAGTGACCACATAAGGCAGGTACGCTTCTTAGTGCTATTTCTTCATCTATTATCAGTTAATAATATGGAACAAATAAACGTTATTTATTATTATTGCATTCAAGCAATTTTAATGAAATAAAAAGTTGTATTCTAGATAATAATTGGTAAAGCTCTTTTGTTACTGTTTGATTATTAAGCAATATATTCAAGTTAATTATCACATTATATAATTGTGTAATTATGTTGTTTGGTTTTTATTATTAACGTTTCTAAAGTTTTTTTTTTATAATTATTTTTTATTTTTTTACTTCAAGTTTTGTTTATAATCCTTTTTATGAAAAAATAAACTCGTTGCTTTGAGCTTTTTTTTTACCTCATGAGCAAAATGACAAAAAAAATTTTTGAGTGTTAAAATTTTGAATATTAAGAATATTAAAATGAAGTAAGAAAAGAAAACATTAAAATAAATAATTGTGTACTTCTTTTTGAAGTAATGTTAGTAAATTTAAATTTAAACAGTACAGATTTATTAAGAGATGTTTCACCTTACATGGAGTGTGGTAGGCAATGTTGTTGCCGAGTAAAGTCTGCTACTAGTTTTTCACTCCTAATTATGCACATTAAACTTTACACTACTCCCCCCCCTCCCCAGCACACTTTATTTTCTACCCTAAACTCCCACTTACATCTATTTCTACTATTAGTATTTAGAAAAGCTTTTTATGTCTTTTACTTTTCTAAAACTTTCCCCTTAATCTGATAGCATTACAACATCATATTAAGCTTTCTCCTACATTATCGTGTTCTATCAAATTCAATGAGTAAGTAAAACTATTTGGGAATATGTTTGCGACCGTATCTTTCAGAAGTATTTTTTCTCAAAATGGATGCAAAACCAATTAATTTAAACTATTTCATGATTGATATTTGTGGATTAATAAACTTAGAATGTTTCTTTGAACACTTCTGAATCCATAACAGCCTCGCGGTGTTCACTCAGCCCTCAAGACGGTACTCTCTTTGCCTACTTCTCTATGAACATGCTCCGTGTAGTACGTATAAAATACCAAATCGACTACAAATTTCACGCAGAAAATGCATTAAAGAAGATGTATGAAATTTGAGAATTCATTATTCAATTTTTGAATATATTTTTAACCAAAGTTCATAGAGCCCTATAAAAGTATATTTATATATATATATATTTGTTTTAATTTAAGGCACGTCAACATGTATGGTCATGGGTATCTGGAGCCTTCTCAGTGCACTGTAGGCCTCCGGACAGTGTTCTCTCAGGTAACAGTGTCCATCACCGGACAGTGAACTGTAAAGGCTCCTAGGAAGAAAAAATCTAAGGGCAGTATAGCTAGACTCGAACCCGTGTCTTCCGCGATGGGAGTCCAGTACACAAACCAGGTGTATCCCTTCCCTCTGTAAAAATATTATTTTACAATTCCGTCCCCCGTTTGTTTACATGGAATTCTTTGTGAAAAGCTAACATAGACATAAAAATCAGAACTACAAAGTTGCAGGCAAAGTATGGCTGCATCATTTTAGCAGTTAAACCTTCATTCCTCAAGCAATTAATCGGATCGGTGGCGATGTTACAGAAATTAATTGGTGAAAGGATCCTTCTTTCATCGTCAATCATAACACGCTGATCTCCTTTTCTTATATATTTACTTTACTCGAAAACATCACTCAGTGCAACATACTTGCACTTTTCCTTTCATCTCCCCCTACATCCAAATACCTAATGATTAAGCCGTCAGAGCATTTCTTTATCTTAATCTAAAGCCCAAAACTTGGACGCTTGTGTTTTGAAAAAATTTCAATCAAGATCAACAAGTGCTCGATCAACAGGCCAGGGAAAAAACAACAATAAAATACAAACATCTGACCTTGCGATGTATTGATTTATGTCAACATAATGCTGGATATTTTAAATAGATTTATGTAAATAACCACAAAGATAAAAGTTATTTGTTTCAGGATGAATAAGGCAATATTTCATAATGTACACCATATAAGATTTATTGATATAAGTAATATTTTAAGTAATTAATCTATTTTTCTGATATTTGAAACTTGAGCTTCCTTCCTCCAAGCTTTTGTCTTCGGGATACTTTGTTCTCTCTCTCTCACTATCTCTCTCTCTCACTCTCTCTCTCTCTCTTCTATGATCTTTGAAACTTGAGCTTCCTTCCTCCAAGCTTTTGTCTTCGGGATACTTTGTTCTCTCTCTCTCACTATCTCTCTCTCTCACTCTCTCTCTCTCTCTCTCTCTCTCTCTTATTCTCTCTGTCTCTCACTCGCACACATACACACACACACACGCACACACAGAGTTATACAAACAGTTGATTCTCTAAATAGATTAAGAGAAAGTAAAACATCAAGCTCGCCCGTCCACTGAATAACGTAAATTCTGTATGCAAAAGTTAGGTGTTTCGAAGTTTCTCACCAAATTTTGTTTTAAATACATTTCTGAACACCTCTTATTTGTTTTGTATCGAGCAGTATACTGCTTCCATTTTCAGTATCCAATTGAACATCTTTAGTAGGAATAGGGTGAGTTGCTTTATTATTTGAAGTTATTAGGTGCCTAGCTTCTTTGGTTTTTAACGTTCTTTCTGACGTTATATTAAAGAATACTCTTATCCCACTATAATAGCAAAATTATCATTACAATTTCGGTTAGAGAACCTAAACGATAAAATGTTGTAATTAATTTCCAAAATTTATTAACAGAATTTACAAAACTTTTGAATAAATTCTTTTAATCCTAAAAAATAAAGTAACATTATCTTATTAATAATAATCTTATTGAAGGTTACAGTAGTATGTTTTAAAGATTATCAATAGTAAATAAACTAAATAATATTAAAGTTAAAATAAAATACGATATAGGTGGTTATTGTTGGACCAGATTATTTCTCTTAACAAAGTTAAAATCTGAAGCATTCGCATATTTGAATTACCTTGCAATATATTGGAAAACCAGACAACAAAGCAATTCTCATTGCTACAGTATACTTTGTTAAAATATTTAAAATACGTAGTTCAAAATAAATTTGTTTTATTTTATTTTTACTGCTGTAAGTGGAAGTATTATTGGTTTGTGTCAAATTTTTCCGAAATGACATGTTTTCTTATCTGTCTTTAAAGGCAGGTTGAACTCAGGCGACGGGTGGGTAGCCTGGTAAATGGATGGAGTTACTCTAGTTGGGCATTCCTCTGTATGCATCTGTAACACAGAGATGCCTGCATATTTCCAGGCCGTAAATATCATTAAAAATTATCTAAACACCAATTTTGACGGACTTCTTGAACATATTTATGGTTCTTCGGAATAAATTCTTAACAGACCCAATGTTTATAATTATTTGCAATATCTTGTTTCAGCTAAGCATCTTGGTCCAGGAGTGATATTCCGTACCCTGGTCACATTTAATATGTATGGGGAAAAAAAAGGCTTATGAGCGATCAAATGAGCCACCTTTATAAAAATAGATGATGTTCGTTCTATTGATTTATAAACATAAATGAAATATGCTATTAACAGAAAATGGCAACAGCTTTGGGATAGTAGTAAGAATTGTTAGTATTAATGTACTTATTGACGAGAATATACTTACTGGGTTGAATATATTAATAAGAATACTCTATTGCAAAGTACTGCATGGATGACAAATAGGATATAAATATGTACCAGTCCAACTCCAATTGCCATGAATCGTGAAGGAAAATGATAGCGGGTTAATGAATACAGAAGTCGATGCACCAAATTAATAATACTACTAATAATTATATAATTGTAATGTTTTGGTGTGATGTGTATTTGTAGTAAGTAGCACGAGTGGTTTCGTATTAGGGCATATAAGTATGTAAGTTTAAAAGAGAATGAAGTGTTAGCAATAATAAAGAAATCACCACTGTTTTATAAATATATTCTGTTAAAATAATAACTACAACTTATTTGATATTATAAACTTATTTAATTTATTGTGAAACTGGCACTGATACTAAGAGAGCGATTCCTGAAGTGTTCTGGCTTGGGAAGCAGAATACAGACTTCGTTGTTTGAAAGCAGAAGTGAGACTATCGAAGGAATGCCTCTCTCTGTAGCGGGGGAATTTTCTTGTACAAAACAATTAACCTAACGGGATTTTGTGCCTTTGTTTTTCTATTTGCCATGACCCGAATTTACAGAACCTGACACTAAAATACACTCTTTTTGTAGTTAAATTCACAGCACTAAGATAATTATAAAATATTAAAAAGATACTATTTTGGATACTATAAAATATTCGAAACTCTAAACTAATATTTTTCTATTTCGTTCTTCCACTACATAATGATAATAATAATGCGCTACTGCGGGACTAGGAACAACATAAACCTAATTTCCAAATCTAATTTGGAACTCCAAATCTACTTTGTCATAAGAGGAGACAAACAGAAAATGGGGAAAGTGATTAGCACTTCATAAGAAGTTCGGGTCTTTCCTATAGCCAGGCTGATAGGCATTCAAACATATTTAATCATAAAATGTGCAAAGGATATAAAGTTAGGGCCCTAATTAAAACTGCAACCAGCGGGGTCCCTGGCGACCAGAACAGTCCCCGGATACCATGCAGTCCCAGTTGTAATGTAGCCTTCTCTCAGTATCCAGGCTCTGCTGTAGGTGAATTCTTTCCTTGGATGATTACGGGAACAAAATGGATACTTCGTTAAATACTTATATTTCAGATGCGTCCTCCTCTTCAAAACTGGACATCACCCAATCCTTATTAATCTTATTAATCTCCATTCTATCCCTTCTTTCCAAGTAACCTTCCAAATCTTATCCTACCCATTGCACCTTCTAATTTTCCTATCTTTTCTTTTCCTATACATCCTCTTCCATCTAGCTCAATCGGTTTTAGAAAACTAAATAACGAACAGTAAAACGGTAGTATTTGCAGTTAACCTAATGGAGACCTTCCCCAGCGAAGAAAAAAGTCAGGGGAGGTAATATTAGTAGCAAAAGTAACGAAGAGTGCCTTGTTTTGAACCTTCAGAAAGACAATTGGGAGAGTTATTATCACGAGGAAATATGGTCCTTTTACTAATACAATTACTTCAAGCCATAAAAAAAACAACAAAAAAGTGTGCTGGGCAAAGCACTACTTTAACCGATTGTGAGCAGAAGGAAACTAAGTTATTCTTGTTGGACCCATTGTACTCAAGCAAACTAAACTTTTTTGACAGGCAAAAAATGGACTAATCATTGAAGATGTTGCAGGGTTTTCTTCCATATGAAATTTCGACAATAAAGGTCTCCCAGCTTATGCACTTTCAAGGCGCATTATAATCGATTTTTTTCTTTCTAAGGTCGGGGTGGACAATTTTTGTCATACTTGGAGATATCTCTAACTTTAGACTTGCATCTTGCTTCCAAGAGAGTGATCCGAGCACTTCGTCTGTTTCTTTTCTATACGCAGGCTCGTTTACTTCAATGGGCCCAAAAACTTTGCACTTGGAAGTTTTTTTTTATTAATTATTTGATTCCATTAACGAAGACTGGCAACATCACACCTTATCTCATTCTATATTGCGCGTGCTTTTGTTTTTTGACCATTTCTTTGACCATTGGTTAAAGATGTTAACATAACTTCTCAGCTTCTTTCTTCTCCTTATCCCATTTTATTTCAGCTATGGAGTTTGACGTGAAAAGAACTCCTGCCTCATTCATTAATGGGGTAGGACTGATGTGAGAGTGAGCAGGACATTGATAAGGCATAAGTACATCTACCTGGCTCCTTTTCGTGAATGACAGCCACGACTACTAGATAAAGAATGATTATTATTTGTTCTTTTGAAGAAGAAATTATTGGATTTCTCTAATCTAATATAGTATATTTTTTTTGTTTCAGACTTGTTTGGAAGCATGGCCGACTCCATACAGTGGGAACGTATACTTTGTGGTAGCAAATTTAGTTATGTGCTACCTATTGCCATTGGTACTAATATCAGTGTGTTATTTATTAATATGGCGAAGAGTATGTTGTAGAACATTACCAGGTGAACCTCAAGCACAAAATCAACAAGTCATACATAGATCAAAAATGAAAGTAATTAAAATGCTTATGGTTGTTATTATACTTTTCGCGTGCTCATGGCTTCCTTTATATGTTATATTTACACGTGTAAAATTAGGTGGCCCATTATCGCCTGGTTTTGAAGAATCATTTATACATGCTTTTTTACCAATCGCTCAATGGCTTGGAGCTTCAAATTCTTGTATTAATCCAATATTATATGCTTTCTTTAATAAAAAATTTAGAGCTGGATTTAAAGCTGTATTATCTAGTAGATCATGTTGTTCAACATTAAGATATGATTATAGAACACAAATGACAATTAGTTCTAGAGATACAACTGTAAAGAAAGCGCCACCATCTAAAAGGATGACTATATCGGCTGGTGTACCAGTCAGACCAAAAAAACCAGACACAAATCCAAGGACAATGTCATTAAAAACTCCTTCAACTATTTTTCAAAATAATAATTTTTTAATGAGCCAAGATGTAGGCAGAAACCCGTACCAAGATTATATATGTAATGGGACGTTTGTTTGAGAGTAAATTTATTTATTTTTTTTAGTTTCTTCTTTTGTTTTTTTTTGTTTTTTTCCATATTATTTGTAAAATGAAAATATTTCTACTTAAAAAAAAAATTAAAAAAAAAAAAATGAATCAAATCTTTCAAGTTTAATGATTTATTTAAAAAAAAGAAAAATTAGGCGTCGGCTAGACGAGCGATAAATGTAGCCCAAATGAATGTGGTAATAATACATTGTGATTCATGAATATATTTAGCTGTAAATGATGCGTGGCAAGGCGCAACAATCGATGGTCATGTCGGAGATAATATGAGACTGAAAAATTTTTGTCTTGCTCTTTTTTTAGTATACAAGCTCCATACTTATTTACGTAGATCGTAAATTTCTCCATGATATATTGTTAATTTTTGACGAAATAAAATTGAATTCAGTATGATTCAGTACTGATTTGGAAGAGCATATTGATAATTTGAAAAGATTTTACTAATTTTTCAGGGAAAAACATGAATAAATAAAAATTGTCTATGATTAAATCATAAAAGATGAAAAGGCTCTATCAGTTCCTTTATCCCTTCCGTGAAGTGTGGTGTTCACAACCAAACTACCATAATAGGTTATTTTTATTTATAAATGAATTGTTGATGTATCAGTCAGACCAATAGCTGGTATACCATACCATTTCTAGGGTGGGATATGTGAGTAACTAAATTTGAATTAGCATCTTAGCTATTATTATTATTATTATTATTGTTACTTTTTTTTTCTCTTTTTTTTTAATTTAATCAGCTGTATCTATTGTTGCGCAAATAGTTCTGGCTATTATATAGTTTTTTTAAATATTTGATCCAGCCACATTTAATAAGTCTAGAACATTTTAATAGGATTGTTGGGGCACTGAGACAATGGGTATGAGGAAAAGGAGCGGCATGGCAATAGATTGCAGGGACTAAGTTTTTGTAGAGGTTCTCAAATGCTAAAGAAAAATAATTGGAAATTAACTACTTTAAAAGGATATTTATACATATTTATATATTAAGATATCTATGTGTAGCATATTTTTACGTATTTGACTTTTATAAAAAATATATCTATTGTGGAAGTACTAAAACTGTAAGCAGTAATCTCCACCGGATATCGCTGGTATGGTGGGGTAATCATTTCAGGAAGTTCTGGGGAAGGGCGACGGACATTAGGCTCACCACTAAAGTGTCACTCCTTTCCCATTATACGATCCTGATATTTATATAAAAATTGCTAAGAACTAAATGTGTTTCCCAAATGTGATTCCAAGTTGAAAAAAAAAAAAAAAATCGGGTTCACGAGAAGAACGACATTACTGAACGATTTCTCATTATAGTTAATCTTGCCCATCAATGGACAGTGAACTGTAGAGATTTCTAGGACGAGTAAATCTATGCACAGCGTTTATGAACTGAACCCCGGAACCTCCGGGTCCCGAGAACCACTGCAGCGCTGGACGCCCAAGCAGAGGTCGCTGGTCTAGTCTAGCAATGCTGTCCTTAGATTTTTCACTTCTCTTCAGCTCACTGTCCGCAAATGGACAGCGTTGCTTGTTTGTAGAGAACACTGGCTGCTGGCCGGCAGTGATCTCACTAGGCTCAGGAGGTATAATAGATTTTTCAGCTCGCCGTACATTATCCCCTTAAAAATGTAATCCATACATAACATTAGTCTCTGTTTATATTTAAGCGCCACAGCGAGTTGCCAATTATGCATGTCACATAATATACATGCGCTCCAGATCCCCTTTAGCATACCATCGTTTCGATGCCACAATGATTGCATTAAAAAACGTAGTTTAACCAAATTTTAATCTGATTTGAATGTACAACTTTATAATTGAAGCTCCAGTTGCAGCTTGTTTGACAGGTTTTACCTTTTTTTACTTTTAGTATTATCACTTAATTAGTTTGATTTTTGATGAAGCCTTTGATTTAATGAACAGAAACACTTTTAGTTTTATTTGGCAGCAGTTAAGCTTCTTTTTTTTTCCCCCAATAACTTTTCATCAAGGCTAACATTTAGACGCTTTATCTGGCCGTATGCTTATTTAAT
This sequence comes from Triatoma infestans, assembly GCA_011037195.1. NCBI lineage: Eukaryota > Metazoa > Arthropoda > Insecta > Hemiptera > Reduviidae > Triatoma > Triatoma infestans. The sequence goes on along the minus strand of JAAEAF010002925.1, from coordinate 27,061 downwards.
TATTGATTAATTATTGAAATTAACAAGAGAAAATATTATTGTTAATTAAAAAATAAATAAATAAATTCATAAATGAATAAATAAATAAGAAAAGATTACGAAAAATAGCAACTATAGCAAAACATTTTTCTCTTTAATTTTTCCAAAAAAAAAAATAATAATATAATAATAAAAATAAATAAAATATTTGATTCAAAAAATTTAATTTATTTGTGACAGGGCCGCTCAAATAAATATAATGAGAAGTTTGGCCAATAGAAGTTCGGAACAACGGGTTTCTGTTATATTTTAAATTAAAAAGAAGAACAAACAAAAAAAAAAAGAAAAAGAAAATTTGAAAAACAGTGAAAAATAAATAAATAAATAAAACATAATTTGTAAATAATATAAATATTTGGTGAATTGTAATTGAATATAATTATGTTTGTAAATAAATGTAAATATTAGAATGAATGTTTTTAAAGAAAAAAATATATAAATACCAGGAAGAATAGCTCAACTCTTCGTATGACAATAAAATATTTTTTATTTTTAATTTTTATTTTTAATTTGACAAAAAAAAAATTAAAAAAAAAAAACTAAAAAATAAAAATTGTAATCTTTTGGAGAAAAGTTACAAAAAAAAAAATTTATAATACAAAATAAATTTTGTGAAATTGCACAATTTTAATCATCATTTCTATAAATAATTGTAACACAATAAAATGATGCATTTCATTAAATATTGTTTAAGTAAATAATAATAATATTATATATAGATAAATATTATTAAAAAAAAAAAACGCACTTGTAATTTATTAATGAACTGAAAATTATTGAAAAATAATTTTTTTAAAGAAAAAAAACAAAAGAAAAGAATTGAAAGAAAAAAATATATATTTTGTAAAAGGTATAAACTCAAAAAAGTAATCAACATTTAAGCCCCAGTTTATTACTTTTTTGTGATTATCCATGATTTGTTTAATGGAAGTTTTGTATTATAATAATGTAAATATATGGAAATTTATATAATAATACAGGGTTATTTATTTATTTTTATTTTTTTGGAATAAAGAGTTAATAAAAAGAAACAAAACTAATTTTTATTATATATATACATATTAGATATATATTAATTCAATCAGAAAATTAATAAATATTATATTTACCACCAAAATAAAGAAAAATATTTTTAGTGCTAATTAAAAAGAAATATATATATATATATAAATTTGTATTAGATTTAGGTAATTGTAATTCTTTATAAAATGTAACGAATGACACTTATTTTGTATAGATAATGTAAAAAAAAAAACAAATCACTTTTATTGTACCCCACCCACACAAATAGATTTTATAATATGTATATAATATATAAATATATATATAGATTTTTTGTTGCATATTTTAATTATATATATATAAAAAAAAAAAAAAATATTTTGGACAAAACCATTGAATGAATATTGTTGTATAAAAATAATTGTAATTATATTTAAACAAAATATAAAACAAATAAAAGAATAGAATTAAAAAATATAAAAATTTTGTAGTACTAAAGTTAGTGCTTTGACTGAATATTGGGATGCACATTATTTGGATAAACAGAGTATATTTATAAATATGTTTCATTATTGGCCTATACAAAGATTATAGTCATTTTTTTTTTTAGTATAATATTTCACCTAAAGTACACTTTAACAAAAGAGAAAATAAATACACACAAAAATTATTACATGTACTACAATAAAGAAAAAAATTAATTGTATATTCCAAAAAAAATTAAAACAAAAGAAAGTAAAAGTTGTTTACAGCACAATTCCTCCCCCACCACCCTCAAATGATAATAGATTTTATTGTATAATAAATTGTCAAAAAAAATAATTATAATAACTCAGAATATAAGTGTCTTTTTAAAAAAAAAAAAAAAATTTTTAATGTAATAATTTTTATTTGAAATTAAAAATAGAAAATAAATTAAAAAAATAAATAAATAAAATAATTGTATTTATATTTAATAAATTGTTATTTGTAAACTATTTGATGGTAAAAATAACAACGATACTTTTTTTTTTTGACAGTTTACTACTACTACATTATACATTATTGCAGTTTACTACTTTATAATAAAAAAAATTATTATAATGATCTCAAAGATTATATAGTTGTTTTTTTTTTTGATACAAAATGCTAAATGACCAGCTTCAGGGATTGGTATGGTAAATATAACTTCTTCTGAGCTCAAGCATATTATTATTATTATTATTATTATTTTTTAATCCGTTCTTGATTATTTCATTTGCTTGTTTTCATTTGTTCATGTAAGAAAAGTGCTTTTAACATTTTTATATATATATATATGGTGTTTTTATATTGGTGTATTTTTGAACGCTCAGTTTTGGCATGTTATCTCAGATGCGCGAAATACGAATAGGAATTATTCCTATTATAGCCCTGGCAATTATAGACGAAAGTTGAGTGTTGTGAGAGTAATCAGGTATAATAAAACTGACTTATATATTACAGCCTGTATATCAATCTGAATGCTCCTCATCTTAGAATTTATTATAATCACGGTTTGTATAATGGGTATGTTGAAGGAGAGAAAATGGTTTGGTTAGATGAATGAAGTAGAAGTGAAGTTGAGCACTGTATAATTTAAAAGCAACACTGAATGCCTGGACTTTACACTAAAATATATAGAATGGTAGTGAGAGGTAAAGGTTGATGACGCGTAATGACTGATGTATGAACTCTGCTATAAGACGTCTTGAATGCTCTTCCGTAGCTGTATTTAAGGAGTTTCTCCCACTCTAGTTCGAGAGAATGGTCCTGTCATTTTTGTCTCCCTCTCTCTGCTATGGATCCCTCTCTTTGGATCCTATTACAGTTTGCCTTTTCATTCTATATGCCAATTTGCATGGAAAAAACAACAATAATCATTGTTACAGATGGGCTGTTATGAGCGAGAGCTCGGGAACGGCCCATACGGTGTGCGTGTTATCAGTCGCAGATATAGTCGCGAATATTTCTCGAATAATTCTGGAAAAGACAATAATTATCAAAGATGTAGTTCTGACAAAACTAATTAACAACCTCCGACATTACTTGGAGAAATTGGCAGATCGGTTCTACATTTCTTCCCAGTTTAAAGGAATGAACCATAAATGGACAATATCAACAATATTTAAAAAAGGAAGTAGTCTGAATTGTGTTCATGGCTGCAAATAGAAACAGCGACTGAAAATAGAATGAGGAAAGAAAATGCCAAAGAAGCGCTGAACGGAAATCGATCCTGCTCCCACGATAATTTCCACCCAAGACATTTCATACAGAACAGGACAGCCTCACAGGTATCTGGGAACTTTAAAAAAAAGCGTATATGATATGACCTACGCTAAACTGTCGGAAGACTTCTAGATTACAACATATATAAGTAACTACATAAATAAAAGTAAATATTTAGCTCAACAGCCCATAAAAGACCAACCGTGTTTGCCATGGATCCCTTCGCCATTTAGTTTTGCGCTTCCATACTAGGTTCAGTAATAACTGGTGCAAATTTTACCAGGCTACTAACTAAGTAGGGGACCCACTTATAACTTGAGAATGTTAACGACACCGACACATTTTAATCATATGGTTAATAATTAATAATAAATATTAATCATATGTTTAATAATTAATAATAAATATCAGTCATATGTTTAATAATTAATAAAATAATTTTTAGCAATAAATTCTGGGTATCTTACGATTTCATATAACATTAAAATTCGTATCAGTTGAGTGTCTTGAAATAATATGGTAGATGATATTTCTATAAATGGAACCCGATTGTGGTTCAAGATATTTCTAATGGAAGATACGTGAGCATGATATTTTGCTTCAATAATTAGTCGGCCAAATCCCATAAAACATTTTCAATGTTTGAATTTTTCGTGAAAAATCGGTATTTTTTTTTTCTCATGATGCTGGGCCAACACTGTTTTAAGCATTCGTGGGATCGACTGATTCTTGCCCAAGAAAGCTGCAGCTACTAGATAATATATATAAGAGAGCTTGTATATAAGTGAACAAATTATGAGAGTGATACAGGATGATTATAAGAGCTTGTTTGAGGATGTCAAAAACCAAATCATTGCAATATTTATTTCGCCTTTTTTTTTCGGCTACCGAAGAACTACTGCTTCTCTCCAGTACGTGGGTGATCGAGTGGTGGTCTGCTACTAGACAAAGAAGACGCCAAATACATGATAAGAAAAACTAATCGAGGAAATCAATAATTTGGACAAGAAGGACCAGTAGAAGTCTCACGCAAGGATTTTATTGTTGTTACAGGCAAATAAAAGGATGAATTCCATCAACTGAATTAAAAATGTCAACCAAAATTCTTCGCAGAAACAAAGTTGCATATAAAGTAGGCATCTGAAGGAAGAAACTCGATGACCAATTAAACGTAGGTTTGTGGAAAGTCAGATAGAATTCAGCTAAGTATAAAAAAAGAAGAATCACACGAACACACATTCATTTACAATGAAATTATATGAGGATTACCTAGCGCTAGAGAGAACCTAATTGTAGTTGCTATAGGCTAATACATCAATGTGATGAATTCCACAAAGAAATCTGGGCTTTCAACCCCCGAAATAAATAAATACATTAATTAAAATCACTGAAGTTGAAAATGGATTAGTGAACGATTTGTGAAATGTTTAGGTTGGAGAACATATCTAATGTTGTAAAAGAACAGAACCAACAAGAGCAATATAACCTTCATAATGTTGCCATAAAGAGCTGTGGTATTGTGGATAAATCAAATAGAATCCAGAAGACAGGTGGTCAAGGAAAATAATCATAGAAACAAAGAGACCAAAGAAATAGGTCATAATGGAGATGGATTAAGGACTTGAAGAAAGCAGTGTGAAAGAGAGTAAGGAAAGAGGAATGACATATAAATGGATAAATTTTGTTATAGAATATAACTGACTAAGCTTTAAAAATCCAAAAGAAGATACTGAATGTCCACAGTTTGAATCATACTTTCATTAGGTTTACCTAGACATTAGAACAATAAAAAGTAGTAGAAAGAGAATAACCTCAATAGGTATCTAACTTTTGTTTGCCATAAAATTTTCATGTTCAATCAATGGATTTGATTGCAAACCCTAAAAGTGGGGCCACGAAAATAGTTAACGCTATTTTGATCGTGGAACCCAACATGTCTTCTGGCTTAAGTATGTGGTTTATACCTAGAATAGAATAGAATCGGCGGAGGGGGCGAGGTGAGCCTCATTCCACTGCGACCTACAAATTGAGGTCTATTGTGGATCCCCTTAAGTTACAGAACAGCCCCCAGCCTTGCCCTCCTAATCAATCCTAGCAAAGCTGAGAGCGGCTCCGTCATGAAGCTTTCAGCTTCGGGATTGCCCGTCCCCAGTTGAAGAAACCTAATCCTCGCCAGGCCGGCGCACTCACAAAGGATGTGCGCCGGGGTCTCCTCCTCTACCTTGCAGAATCGGCATACCGCACTATCCGCAAGTTGTAGGTGGTGCATGTGTCTATTCAGCCTACAATGCCCTGTTGGTTTATACCTATTCTTAGAATATATAATAGAAGAATTTTCGTTAATAGGCCCGATTAATTGAAATGATAATCATATCACAATTACTTGCTTATTTTGGTTTTTCAAATCTCCTAAGATCCAAATCATCCCATAAAACAAAATTCTGTAATGATCCATATTACAATATTTGAAATAGTACTACTCCAAATTTGTAAGTATACGTGGGGAACTAGTGGTACATATTTGCAAAACTAAAAACACGGCGATGCGAAAATAATCTACTGATTCATGTTCCTCCTTAAAATTAGTTTTAAGGTCTTGCCTTCCATGTGACTTGGGAAAGGATCCGAATGGCACTTTTATTATAGACTGAAAGGCAGGCTGGAAGTGTTTGAATACTTTTGCATCCAGGAAAGAGAAAAACCAACTTGCCATGCTGAAGCAATTTTGTCAAAAGATGTTAAAATGTCATAAATTGATTTTGATAATGCCCAATCTAAAAATACGATATTGTATTATGCAAAATTCTAAGTTTTTATCGCCCGAAAGTTGTTATAAGTATTTTTAAAAGTGAATAAATTGGAAAACTAGTAAAAATGAAGATTATATACGAGTCCAAATAATGAATCTATCTCTTCCTGCAAATAACTGCTCACAGCCAGGGGAAAAATACAAGAGAGATAGTGCTTAAGGTCGATTAAGAAACATAATTTGTTACTTTAATTTTTAGGGAATTATTTCTTTCCAAACAACAAATAAATAATTTAAAATAACCTACGAGATTCAGAAGCAGCGCTAAGTATCGAAACTAAATAAACTTTGAAAATGTTACTTCTACATCAATTTAGAAAAAAAAGCAATAGAAATAATATATTTACATAAATATATGAAATATTTGTGTAGATCTATATGTATGTACAAGTAGTAAATAATTTGCACAAGTAAACTGCATAGTGTATAAATAATTTTTTTTATTTTTGGATAGAATTTTAGATAAAATAATATTATTATTATTGATAAAATACAGTTAAAAATTTTCAACTTAATATGGATTTTTAACAAATAAACACATAGTTTGGATTAATGTTTAACTAGTCTTTCTCTTTAAAAAATGTCTGTGAAGTATTTAGATTACTTATTATATCAGCGGTTCTTAAAAGTTCTCCGCAAGATTACTTTGAACAGTTTGTGTTTAAAATAAAATAACAAACAGAGAAATATCTGTATTTATTAATTTTAACAAAATCTTGGTGAAAGAGAAATTAATTGTTGATATTAATAAAAAAATCTGTACATTTTTGAGAAAATATGGTTATGTCCATTTTGTCCAAAAGGAATGTGGAAAGACAAAAATGGAAAATTTTAAGATATTGTTCCAGTATTAATAAGTTATCAGAGGATTATTAGAAACTTTCCATGATGACAAGCTATTTTAAGATTGAAACTAGTTGGAATATGGTAGAAAAAAATTATCAGTTTATATGTGAAGTAGTATGCAATAATAACAGTTTATATAATAAACTAAACATGAACAATTGTAAAATAAAAACTTAAAAAATATAAACTACCAAATAGTTTAAATGTATATGTAATTATATTTATGGAAAGGGCATAACGAATTCAAATTATGCACCTTTTATTAAGAATTTAATAGGAATATGTAGTTTTAGTTTAACTTGTGTTAGTTTATTAAATATTTTCATATAATTGAAATGCTAAAGAGGAAAAACAAAAAATTTCCCATTGTATTAAAAATAAAAAATATGTAGGATAATTTGGAAATTTAGGAAAGAAATTAATAATTTAAGAAACATAATCGAAAATAAAAGGACTGAGCATTCGAAATACAGGATGTATTTCAATAAAGAAATTTGTACAAAATTAAACCGAATAATTTTGTTGTTGTTGTTATTGTTGTCCAATTCATTGGATTTCATAAATAAATATTGTAGAATGTGCTGGAACAGTATAATTTAAAGCAGGCACTACTTTTTTTTCAGTATTATCAAAGCGAACCAAAATCGTTCCTAACAATCCATATTTCATAAAAATAATTTCAAGTATACAAATTTAATAACCTGCGCTTTTACCCCTCCCCACACACACAAAAAAAAAGATAAAAGTCATAAAAAAAATCCACAAACTCTTTACCTGCAAATTAATTGTTTTTTGATCTTCGTCCTTGGTTTGAACGAGATCAAACCTTTCCATTCCTTGCTATTCATTCATGAATTAGGCCCAACAAATCAGGTTTAGATACCACTGAACTGTTTGTGAGATATCTTAGAAATAAAAAAAAAAATCTGGTGTGAAACACTCACCACAACTTTCTCTTACACCAGTTCTCAAAATTATAATTGACAAATTTTATAGTTAGTGTACCTAATTCGTCGGAAACTGAAAAAAAAAAAAACTGTGTTCAGTAAAAGCGCACTTCCGTTTTACAAATTTTCATAAGAAATTTTGGCCATCTATTTATTTCTAATTAATTTTGTTTGGATGAGAGAATTCTATAATCAACTATGAATAGAATTTTAGAGAAAAACATAACCCCACTTCCTCCCATAAAAAGTGCCCTTAAATGAATTTTCCCAGAGAAATAATTCAAAATAAAAGTTGTAGATCTTTGTATGTATAGTTTATATAAGAAGTTTCAAGAAATTTCGTCGGAGCCATTTTAGAGAAATCGAGAAAAAGTAAAAAAAAATCATTTAGTAAAGTAGTAAAGTAAACGCAATTCCGGATCAGCCAATTGTTTTTTCAAACTCGGAATTTCAACAAAATATTTAATTCTAATTAACATTATTTAGATGACAGAATTGTCTAATAAACTGAAATAGCACTTTAGAGGAAGCCGTAACCCTATCCCACCCCAAAAAGCACCAGGAGAAATGTTTCAAATAAAAGTTGTAGCTATTTAAATGTGTAGTCAATGTACCAAGTTTTAAGGAAATCGTTGAAGCCATTTTGAGAAATTCGCAAATAAGTAAAAAAAAAAAAAAAAAATTAGTAAAGAAGTACTTCCGGTTGAGGAATTTTGAGAGGTAATGAGTGTCAGATCCCATGGTGATACCTAAACGGAATATTAAGTTTCAACTTTCTACGGTATTTCGTTTTTGAGCTGTGCTGTTTACATACACACACTGACCATTTTCTAAAAAACACTTTTTTGGACTCAGGGGACTTCAAAACGGATATTTCTGGTGAAAACTCGACATTGAAAATTTGAAACGATTATAAAAATGTGTATTGAAGTTTCATGGGATAAGAAAGAATGGGCGTGAATAAAATAACTATCTCGATAGCAAGGTAGGTAGTGGCACCATTAGGAAATATTCACACTGTATTGGGTCTGATTGCGGTATGTTTTGTAAATTATACAGTCACCACGCTTTATTTTCTTTATTCACCGATCCAAATTACATTTACTTTACCATCAGATCCTAATACTTGGCTGTAATTCTACTTCCTGGTTGAGTAATTAGCTATTTCCTGAATGAATTTACTCTAGTTAGCTTAATTAGATGTTTGACCAAACAAAAAATTAAATATGCATTAAAATAATAAGCACAATTTATAACTTAATAAAAAGTTCAACTAAAAAAAAATTGTTGATAAATTTCCTATTTTGTGGAATTATATATTTTGACTGCGGGCAGAACTTGTCTCGTCGCAAGTGTACAGGTAATTAATTATCTTTTGGAAAAAAATTGTTAAGTTAGATAACATTTGTGGATACAATCGTATGATGAGGCACAATCGGAATGCCATGGTTTTTTTTTCCAGACTGATTAATCATATAGAATATGTTTTTTCCAAGGACCAAGGCGACAATTAATTCATATTTGTTATGGCGTATATTTGTAATATTAGGCGTGAAATCCGCGCTGGCTTTTCGTCCCAAATTATCCAACATGTCCTTTTTCTTAGCCAGTTTTTATTGATACCGCTGGATGAAATCAATAGTTGACTGTTGCTCTAATATGAGCTAGATATTTATAATCCACATCTCCGTCATAATAAGTGCCTTTCCATTGTAATTAACACACACTTCTTCCTTTTAGCGATTACCAAAATTATAATACCTAGGATCCTATTTTTACATAAAATTGACACACTTTTTCTCTTGTTTTTTTTATTTTGAATGTGAGAAAGAAACCGAAATTTTTATAATTAATTAATATTTGATATTAATTAATATTTTTAATATTTATCAGTAAAACAACTTCTACATAATCTTGCGGAGTTCTCAATAAATGAAAACTCTGTTTAAAAAACAATACAAAAAAATAATATTAATATTTTTCCTTACCAATAAAGAATATTTTCTGGTAAAAAACTTTGCAACAATTTTCTAAATTTTGTTAAACAAAATCAATATTAGAAGCATAATAATTTATAAGAAGTAGACACAATGATTAAAAAAAATAATAATAATAATTCTTATTACAAAAATTAAACCAAAAAAAAAAATTTATAAATTCGACATAAACAATCCCATTAATACTGTGTGGAAACAAATAATGTATTGTTATAATTAATTAGATGAGTTTTGTGTAATATTGTAGGTATATATAGCTATATTTATACTGTATATAAAGAAAAATCAAATAATAAAAATTGTAAACATTCAGTATTTCTTATGTAAATAAAGTAAATAAAATTTGATAATTTTAAATATATCTGTATTTCATAATATATTTCTTTTTTTAAATAAAAAAAAAAAAAAAAATGTACTTTTAGATGGCATTCTGAGAATCAGACAAATATTATCTGATTATATTTTGAATCTCTCTGTTAAACATTTTTAAGAATCGCTGATGTTTCCTTATCTTCAATGATTTAAAAATTATTATATATATATATTTTTTTCTTTTTTTTTTTTTTTTTTTTAATGTTATCTTTTTCTATTTAATTAAATATATTTAAGCTTTGAAAAGTTAATTTATGGTTTTATAACACTTTGATAAAAACGATTTTCTCTTAGTTTTTTGCTTAAATTTCAATAAACTAAATATGCTAAAGATCTAAAATACTAAGTGTCTTCAGCTTTTGTATCGAAAACAATTACTGAATTTGAAACATTCTTGTGATGAAGAATTTATTGTAATTTTTGGAAAATAATTAAAAAAAAAAAAATTATAAATAAAATAAAAAGGGGAAACAACTTTATTGTATTGTTAAAATTGAATCAAATTTTAAGATTAATTAACTAACAATATAAAATTGTAATTTTCATTGCTCTGGATATACACAATTTACAATGGTGTTTGATTTTTATTCTTAAATAATATCTTTATTGATGTTATTAAAATTGGATTGTTTCAAACAAATAACTGAAACAATATAATTTTTTTGTGAACCATTTTTATAGGTTTCTTATTCTCTCATAATATGAACATGTGATTGAAATTCAACTTGAGAATATTTATTATAATTTTTTGGCAAAATATATATATATACTTATATATATTTAAACAAAATAACTTTTTTCTTTATTTACATCAATCCAAATTTTACTATAACTTCTATTATATTTTAAAGTGGACGTGGCATTTGGAATTACTATTCAAGCAAAAAAAAAAAAAAAACAACGATTTACTGTAATTATATCTTGTATTTGATGTGGAATGGCGCGGGCAAATTCGGATCGCGAGTTTTGCTGGCCTGACATCGTGAATAAAACTGGTGAGCAACAAATGGAAAAGTGTCGTTAAAAAATATATAACAAGTTTCAATGTAAACTGTTTGATCTTATTGAAATTAATAAATGATTAAGCTCAAGCGGGAATCCGTACACTTTGTACCAAAGAGGCCGTAAATTTTTTAAAGCAAATAAACAATTAAAAGCAAAATGATACAGTTACCCAGCGCAATATAGCAGTTTTACTTTCTCTTAGAGCTGTAAAATGAAATAATAATATCATCGTCAAATTTTCGAAATTGAGAATATATTTTGAGACTCTCTGAGTACCAAAAATAGTGTATTTTTACGAATGGTACATGTGTTTGCAAATGTTTTAATAAACAGGGACCTTAATAACTAAGTTTGAAATAACGCTCAAAAAGCTTAAATTTGATTTACATTTAGTTACCATTAACATTGCAACTAACATTAAGGTTTTCATCTGGTATTTTGTCCGTCGTTAGCATGAATATTTATAGTTTTCCTGACCGGTTTCGGATTTTCATCCATCGTCAGAGTAAATTCACCAAGTTCGTATAGAGACTTCACTTCAACTTAATGTTTTCTGTTACATTCACATTTGTTGGTTGGAGTGTAACAGAAACATTAAGTGAAGTGAACTCTCTATAGCCTATACGAATGTTTTGGTGGTTGGTTCCGTACAGCTGGAAAGCATCAGAGACATTTTCCATGGTAGCCTGCTTCATTTTGTGGTCATCGACCGGTTTCGGGCGTTCGCCCACAGACTGGCACGGAGCAAATTCAGTTTATACACTGACTCACTGATGTTGTATATATAGGTTAGGTAGATAAGAGCTTTTCTAGGAAGATGATGAAGAATTTCAGAAGTTATGAGGTAATATCCGGGAGATTTTCTAGAAAGTAAAGATTTGATGACGTACTTAATGTCTGAGGGAGTAAATGCTTTAGGCGGTAGTGAGAGAGGAAGAGGTAAATCCAGTTCGGTTTGTACTTCTGACGTGTATAAATCATCTGTCATATCTGGAGACGTTGGTCAAGTGTTGATGAAAAAAAATGGCTGCGTCCTCGTCTGATTGTATAAACTGAATTTGCTCTGTGCAAGTCTGTATTATCACACTGTCTGACAAATGCGTCATGAAGATGGGCGAACGCCCGAAACCGGTCGATGACCACAAAAATGAAGCAGGCTACCACGGAGAATGTATCTGATGATCCTTATACGAACTTGGTGAATTTATTGTGGCAATGGATGACAATCCGAAACCGGTCAGGAAAACTATAAATATACAAGCTACGACAGATAAAATACCAGATGTTATCCAGCATTGCGGACCCCTCAGCCACATATTCAACATTAAGATTTTCATCGAAAGTCTCAATCAGAAGAGCGGTCTTATTGAATGTTTTTATTATTATTATTTCTGACTTTCACGCAACTGCAGCAATATTTTCTTTTTTTAAAACTTAAATTGCTTATTGCCCAGACGTAAACCACATTTTAGAAAAATTGAATTTAGGGTTATTCGAGAATTTGTGACAAGAGAATCTATCCTATAGTGTGAAAGTGGGGTATGAATTTTAGGTGCTGATTTCTGGATTAAAATGTCATAATCATATTCGGTTACGGTTACAGTATTACTGGTATCTGTTTTGTCTAGATAGAAAGAACACATCCCTCCCACCATATCCCCGCTAAATTATGTTAACATGTTTTCGAGAAAATCGGCATAAACTGAAAAAAAAAAATCACTGAAATAAAGTAAAACTTTCGGATGATCGAATAAACTTTGAGTAAAAAAAAACCCAAGTTGAAGAAAATCAATCATATTTATACTTTTGTATTCATTGCAATGTTTCCTACCAGATTCGTACTTCACATTAATGCTGTAATAATAACAGGAAATATTACGTTCGAAATTTTTTCCAAATTGAGTTTTCATCCGAAATTTATGTTTCGAGGTTCCCTATATATGATGTGATTTTTCAAAAATCAATAAATTTTGTAAATTAAAATAGAAAAATCGTAGAAAGTGGAACATGATATTTTTTTTTTTTAGGGTTCGACAAAGGATGCGACAACAAATCCTGGTCAAAAATCGTTCAACCGAAAGTTCTACTCTATATAATATTTTTTTTCTCTCTTTAAACTTTGTAGGTATATAACATTATGTAGAAACATGTTGGTTTATCACTTTAATTTGAAACTTCTTTTCGAAACAAAATATTTTAAAGGATTAGCGAGTTGAGTTGGTGGATCATCTTCCATTCAAAGATGTTTATTTTTAGTTTAGATTATGCTATTTATGTTACTTTAATGGGTCTATTAACGGAGCATTATAGGCTGAATAGCCATATACACAACTATTACTTGCAGACAATGTGCTATGCTGATTCTGCAAGGCAGAAAATGAAACCTCGGTACACATACTTTGTGAGTTTGCCGGCCTGAAGGAACAAGGTTTCTTTAACTGGGCACCAGCAATCTCTGAAACCCTGAGCATTATATCAAGTTTGGTAGCCCTGATTAAAAGGGCGAAGCTAAAGGATATGCAATAACCATAGGGGATCCACAATAGACTTCTTAGTGAAGGTTACGGTGGAACGAAGCTCGCTTCCTTTTGTATGAATCTAATCTATGTAAATTTGAAACCATCTGGTGTGAAATAATTGCACGACTTTGTCCTATTTCAATTTACGTTCAGTTATAAATGACAAATTTTCTTACCAGAAGTTTAGTTTTCCTCAATGTCACATCAATGGAAGAATCTAAACTTAATAAAACCAAAATTTTCGGGAAAGCTTGACCTAACCCTTACCCAAAATACCCTTAAATGAAATTTTTCAGAGAAAAGTTTCAAATAAAAGTGATAAGTCTCTGTAGTTGGTACTAAAAAATTTAATGAAATCCAATTAAGATAGCAGTGAAACTTATTAATATAATTAAATCTATATTGTTTTGAATATGTGGATGAGTCCGCACTGCTGAATAACACTTGGTATTTTATCCGTCGTACCATGCATATTTATGGTTGTTCGTGACCGGTTTTGAATTTTCATCCATGGTCAGAGCAAATTCACCAAGTTCTTCTAGAGAGTTCACTTTAACCAACAATTGTGAATGTAACAGAAACATCACGTTGAAGTGAACTTTCTCTACATGAACTTGGTAAATTTGCTCTGACGATGGATGAAAATCCGAAACCGGTCAAGAACAGCATAAAATATACATGCTATGACGGATAAAATAACAGATTCTATTTATTTTTTTTTTGGCTTATAACAAGGTGTATATGAACGAAGCTTTTGTTGTCCACTTGATTTATATTGTATTTATGAAATATAAATAATTGAATATTTTCTGGGTTACAATATTTTTATAATTGAATATTGAATTAAAATCTAAAATTGCACAAGGTTATGTGCCCAGGCTTTCATCGATAAATATTATGACCGCAGCAATGAATTACAGAATTGAACTTTTAGAAAAAGGTATTACGACGACACCTGGAGGATACATGCACAAGCTGTATGAATTAAGAATGGATTGTGGGGCTATGTGATGATGAAATACTGATGCCTGAGGCGCAGCATGCGGTCATGGTCTTTAACAACTTAAAAAATCTTTCTCTAAACTGACATCAATGAAGTACTTAAGAAAAATGGATTCAAAGGAATGTATGAAACTCAGCAGGGAAAGGATACATCTGAGAAGAATTTTTACAAGACAGGCAAACGATCTGGAGGAAGTTTTAAGGAATAGAGTCGCTAATTTAAATGAAGAATTTAGGAAATTCACAGATGAAGCTGAATGCCTTTTTGCCGTGGATCAGGAGTTAAATGAAATTCTTTTTACCTCAGATATAGATGATTCTCAGTTAGAGAAAGAATTAGATGGGTTGAGAGTTACTGTGATAAGTGGTGTCCTCTCAATGCAAACGTAAGTTCTTTTTATAACAACAGGAATAAGGTCGAAATGAATTGTTCGATTATTGGTAGTAATGAGAGCGCTTCACCCTAAAATTAAAATTCAAACCTTTCGATGTAATTTAAGGAATTGGATTAATTTTTGGTCCCAATTTCGGAATATCTATGGGAACTCTCAAATTGATCTTGAAACAAAATTTCAATTCTTAGTACAATGTACAATTGAAGTTCTTCTGTCAGAGAATTATTAGATAGCTTTCCGCCCACTGCCGGAAACTATTACAAGGCGGTTGAGACTTTGAAGGCTAGATACGGCCGATTGGAGCTTCTAATTGAGCTATATCTTCGGAATTATTAAACCTTGTTTTAGAGAATGCTTCCTCTCAGAAAATTATGCCACTAAGATCTCTCTATGATGAACTAGAATGTCAGTTAAGATCGCTGGAAATCCTTGAGGTGACCAGAGAAAAATATGCATCATGTTGTATCCTTTAGTGGAGTCAGCGCTTCCAGAATCGATCCTTAGAGAGTGGGAAAGAAAGAGAGTGAGAGCAAATGAACCTGGCGAACCCTTGCAAGAAGTATTAGAATTGATTCGCAAAGAAGTTGAGAACGAGGAAAGGATTTTATTAACAGAAACAGTTTTTGGTGAACAAGATGTTCAAAGGCCGATACTGAAGAAACAGGTAACTTTTCAAAGAGGAATGCTCCCACTGCAACCGAGTTATGGTTAATATAAAATTGCCAGGTTAGCAATCATGTATATTTTGTAAGAAGAATCATAATTCTTCTGACTGTTTTAAGGCGCAAGAACTGAGGATAGACGAGATCAAAACTTTGGCGAAGGCAAAGGGATGTTGTCTTCTTTGCCTAAGAAATGGTCTCTCAAGCGACTGCGTGAAGCCTCTCTGAAATGTATAATCTGCAAAGGTAGGCATGTACAGTTGTTGTGCTCTAATAGACAGGAACAATTGCAGGAGAAAAATTGCCAGATTCCACAGGTAAAACTACAAAAATTGAACATTTACTGACCGATACTCAAACCATTCAGATTTATTTGGAAACCTTGAAGGTAGTATTGCGGAAGGAGGATAGGGAGTGCACTGCACGTTCATTTTTTGATGATGGCTCGCAGAGATCGTTTATTACCAAGAAGATGGCGATTCTCCTGCTGTATGAGCCCATAAATTCGGAAACCCTGGTTCATGGATTGTTTGATGGAACAAGATCGTAGCCGGAAGAGCATAATATGTATAGAGTTAGAATTGCTAGTACTGTAAATGATTATGCTTGCAATTTTAGGTTTTAGATAAAGAAGTTATATGTCAACCATTACTTAGTAATTAATTAATTAGTAATTTCTCAAACAAGAGGTCCCTGGGTGGAGGAACTGGAGAGCTTACATATTTCTCTTACCAAAGAAACTAAGGGTGATACTGAGATCCTCGTTGGAGCAGATATTGCAGGGAAGTTGCTGACAGGTAATAGAAACATTTTGAAGTGCGGACTCGTTGCAGCAGAAACGTATCTTGGATAGACGTTGATGGATCAAGAAAGAGAGCAATTCCTGTGTGAGAAGTATTAGTTTATGTGTGATTTTCTGCTTCAGATCTATGGCGACTACACGTAATCGGCAATGAAGACCCCATCCAAGCAAAGACACAGGAAGAGCAGGCCGAGGAATCAAGGTGACACTTTTGTAAATCCACCCTTATTCGAGAAGATGGACGGTATGAGGTATGTTTACCATGGTTGGAAAACCATCCTCCCTTGCCTACTAATTTTCATCTTGCCTAAAAAAGATTACATTCGGTTATTAATAGATTAAAATCTTCTAAGTTGATTGGAAAATACGGAATGATTTTCGATGAATGGTTGCATTTAGGTATAATTGAGGAAGTTGGAATGAATTGAAGTTGGTCATTACAAAAAAACTAATTGCCGCCCCTTAAGAATATATACCTACCGATCAGGAGTTTGAGATAGTCGATCGTATCCAATTGATATTCTTAATGTTGCTCTTAAATTTGCCACTACAAGTTCCCAAAAATTCTTTCGCTGGAGAGAAAGATTCTGGCTGAAGATTTAATCGATGTAAAGCATCTCACCTCTGGAGATATGCTATAGAAAACTTGCGAAGCTTTTGGATGGTTTTGATATTCGTTTTAACTGGGTGGCTCTTGTGAGAGAAATGCATTATTCTTCTATTGGAGCGTAGGACATCTGGGAGGCGCAGCATGCGGTCATAGTCTTTAATAATTTAATAAATCTTTCTCTAAACTGACATCAGTGAAGTACTTAACTCTTCACATAACATCCGCTATAGATTGATATGTCCCTTGGCTAATGGTAGTTCATCCTTCAATAGTCTTAAATTTCTCATTTTAACATTGTATCTAAGTTATTATATACGATATTACTAATTTCGCAGGCCTCTATAGGTTCTAACTGAAAAACAAATGTAAAAAATCTGAACCCTGTCATGAAAAAGAAAGGAGGGCAAAATATCATATCAAGCATTATTCCAAAAAAATATCTTGGCAAATAATATGCCAAGAATTATGTTAATAGCTTGCGAAAGAAATATAATGCAGAAAAAAATAAATAAATATTATATAATCAATATATTCATTTATTTCTAGTTTAAAAATTAAGTGTACGCTTTTCATTTCAATTATAATGTACATCTAAGTAATTTTTTCAGTTTTTGTGATTTTCTTCATAAAAACCGACGAATTTTATTAAATTTGGTATACTAACTATAAAGTTTGTCAATTACAATTTGAAAACTTGAGCAAGAGAAACTTGTGTGAGTGTTTTTTGTTTTCTAATTAATACAGTAACTAATTAAAATTAATATATTTGTAGTTACAAACATGGCCACCAGATATCAACACCTACTGAGAAATCAATTTTATTTATGGTTATATAGTTTGCCACTAGGTGTCTCTACTTTCAAGTTTTTTTTGGGGATTCCATTACGCCAACCACTTCCTTAAACTATTGAAAAGTCACATCAGAGGATGGCGCTGTGATCGGGTGGCAAATTTTGGAACTACAATTGTGTACAATTGTGCAATTCTGAATGCTTATGCTTTCTAGCGGCAATTATTTGAACTACTACAAATTCTAGACTAAGTAAGTGTTGTTACCTGGCGGTGAATTCAGAAACGTTAATTTTATTCGTTTGTAACTATTTTTCTTTTTCTATTTCAACTAAAATGTGGTTTTTTTGTTTGTTTTGTTTTATAAGAAAAGTCATAATTTTTTAGTATAAATTTCATCTACAACAATTACATTGTTAAAGTAGTTAGAAAAAAGAAAAATTTTATATTTGATCCTTAGATCTATTTTTTTTTATGTCTTTTATTAATTATTCAATTATTTTTTAAAGGGAGCTAATTGTGACTCTAAAATTGATTATTTTCTCTCCTATTAAGTTACATGTATTTATTATATTTAATATCGATTTAAAATATTCTTCCAAATAATTGTGACGGGTGTTCTATCCCGAGATTAAATTGTCCTGGAAATTACATTCGCAAGCATTGCTACTGGATTAGTAGAGAGCTTCCTATCATTCAATGCTATCTTATTTAGGTAAATAGTATAATCCTCACCTCCTTTATTTATCTGTAATGCATGTTCATTATCCTTATATTTGCAAATTAATTGTACAATAAAGGAATGAAGGTTAATTATTTTACACCAGATTTCTTTTTTGTTTTTGTTTTTTTTTTTTTTTTTGTTTTTTTTTTGTTTTTTCTTGGGGGGGGGGGGGGAGGGGGGGGGGGGGTTTTTTTTTTTTTTTTTTTTTTGTTTTTTTTTTTTCCTTTTTCCTAAATCGCGGCAGCAAACTAAATAAATTTAGGGATCTCAAATTTAGATTATGAGAGAAAATGCAGATTTTGTCAACAGAGCATCATTTTGATTAGGAACATAATTTTTTTCTTGTACAACCTTTATTTGAATCTTATTTTTCGCGTTATTTGTTTGTCTCTAAAGTTTTATTTTCGGGACTTCATCAGTCATTAGTTATTTTAGTGATACCTTAGAGAAAAGCATATTGCTATTGTTCCTTCAGAAAAATGTGGCAAATATAAGTGATAAGAATTTATATATATAGATAGTATTCAACGTTTAAAGAAAATCGTGCATCCAATTCCGAGAAAATCACGAAAAAGTGGAAAAAAAAATTCAGTAAATTCGCACCATCGAATGGATTTGCCGTCTGTGCAAACCAAAAAAGTAAATTCTGGCAATTGAATTAACTGGTTTTGTTATTAATTTGTTTGGAAAGTTTAGCCTTTGCCCTTCTATGGCTAGTTGCAGCGCTCGCTCTAGCGGTTACGTCGCGCTGGACAAAAAGACAAATTGCCGTCTCTTCATATGTATACACTACCGACCAGAAGTTTGGGATCACTAAAAAAATTTAGTTATTTATTAAAATTCTTTAATGAAAAATATAGTTACATTGTAATAAGAATTTTCCAGTAACGTGATTTATCCATAATACCTCCCACCTTTTAAATGACTTTTAAAATAAATATTTTATTAAAATAATATACCTCGAAGGATACCTTTATACGCCCGGAGCTCTTCTGCGGTTGCTCAGGAGCCTCATTCACGCTTCTATCAAGGAATGGATAGAAGACCAGCATCTGCGATGGCAGAGACAGGCTAAATTCTTCGTTAAGACATTTACCTACATTCGCCAGGGAACTACTGAGCATTAGCCGAAGAGATATAAGGATAATAGTGGGTCTACTAACAGGGCATTGCGAGCGACTGAATAGGCACTTACACCATTTGCTACTAGCAGACGTTTCTGCCGTTAGTGCCGTTATGCCGTTTCTGCAGGGCCCAGAAGGAAACCCCGGCACACGTCCTGTCTGTGTGTGCCGGCCTGGCGAGGACAAGGTTTCTTCAACTGGGGACTAGCAATCCCGAGGTCACGAGCTTCATGACGAGCTGCTTCAGCTTTGCTAGGCCTGATTAAGAGGGCAAAGCTGAGGGTTGTCAAACCCAGGGGATACACAATAGACCACTCACTGAAGGTCGCAGAAGAATGAGGGTGGCTCTTCCCCATCCAATTTAAATAATATACACTTTGCCCTTTGAGAAACAATTTACCTCTTGGATTTGTTAGTAATTCACAGAGAATAATTCATTCAAATTATTGATTCTGTTTATAAATTAGGACTTTGTATTGTTTGTCAACAAATCATTAATTACATACTTTTTATTCTATTTGATTTAATTTGGATTAGTTCTTTAACGTTGTCCATTTTGTATTAATTCAAAAGAGGAAAAATCAACGTTGCAATAAGATGTACTCGTAAACCGTGAAGATATATTCGTAAACCGTGAAGTTCAAAGAGTGAACTAATCCCAATTAAATCAAATAGAATAAAAAGTATGTAAATAATGATATGCTGACAAACAATACAAAGTACTAATTTATTTGGATTTACACTTATTGGAGGAAAATTTTAAATCGATATTAAATATAATAAATACATGTAACTTAATAGGAAAGAAAATTAATTTTAAGTCACAATTAGCTCCCTTTAAAAAATAATTGAATAATTAATTAATAAAAGACATAAAAAAAAAATAGAGCTAAGGATCAAATATAAAATTTTTCTTTTTTCTAACTGCTTTAACAATGTAATTGTTGTAGATGAAATTTATACTAAAAAATTATGACTTTTCTTATAAAACAAAACAAACAAAAAAACCACATTTTAGTTGAAATAGAAAAAGAAAAATAGTTACAAACGAATAAAATTAACGTTTCTGAATTCACCGCCAGGTAACAACACTTACTTAGTCTAGAATTTGTAGTAGTTCAAATAATTGCCGCTAGAAAGCATAAGCATTCAGAATTGCACAATTGTACACAATTGTAGTTCCAAAATTTGCCACCCGATCACAGCGCCATCCTCTGATGTGACTTTTCAATAGTTTAAGGAAGTGGTTGGCGTAATGGAATCCCCAAAAAAAACTTGAAAGTAGAGACACCTAGTGGCAAACTATATAACCATAAATAAAATTGATTTCTCAGTAGGTGTTGATATCTGGTGGCCATGTTTGTAACTACAAATATATTAATTTTAATTAGTTACTGTATTAATTAGAAAACAAAAAACACTCACACAAGTTTCTCTTGCTCAAGTTTTCAAATTGTAATTGACAAACTTTATAGTTAGTATACCAAATTTAATAAAATTCGTCGGTTTTTATGAAGAAAATCACAAAAACTGAAAAAATTACTTAGATGTACATTATAATTGAAATGAAAAGCGTACACTTAATTTTTAAACTAGAAATAAATGAATATATTGATTATATAATATTTATTTATTTTTTTCTGCATTATATTTCTTTCGCAAGCTATTAACATAATTCTTGGCATATTATTTGCCAAGATATTTTTTTGGAATAATGCTTGATATGATATTTTGCCCTCCTTTCTTTTTCATGACAGGGTTCAGATTTTTTACATTTGTTTTTCAGTTAGAACCTATAGAGGCCTGCGAAATTAGTAATATCGTATATAATAACTTAGATACAATGTTAAAATGAGAAATTTAAGACTATTGAAGGATGAACTACCATTAGCCAAGGGACATATCAATCTATAGCGGATGTTATGTGAAGAGTTAAGTACTTCACTGATGTCAGTTTAGAGAAAGATTTATTAAATTATTAAAGACTATGACCGCATGCTGCGCCTCCCAGATGTCCTACGCTCCAATAGAAGAATAATGCATTTCTCTCACAAGAGCCACCCAGTTAAAACGAATATCAAAACCATCCAAAAGCTTCGCAAGTTTTCTATAGCATATCTCCAGAGGTGAGATGCTTTACATCGATTAAATCTTCAGCCAGAATCTTTCTCTCCAGCGAAAGAATTTTTGGGAACTTGTAGTGGCAAATTTAAGAGCAACATTAAGAATATCAATTGGATACGATCGACTATCTCAAACTCCTGATCGGTAGGTATATATTCTTAAGGGGCGGCAATTAGTTTTTTTGTAATGACCAACTTCAATTCATTCCAACTTCCTCAATTATACCTAAATGCAACCATTCATCGAAAATCATTCCGTATTTTCCAATCAACTTAGAAGATTTTAATCTATTAATAACCGAATGTAATCTTTTTTAGGCAAGATGAAAATTAGTAGGCAAGGGAGGATGGTTTTCCAACCATGGTAAACATACCTCATACCGTCCATCTTCTCGAATAAGGGTGGATTTACAAAAGTGTCACCTTGATTCCTCGGCCTGCTCTTCCTGTGTCTTTGCTTGGATGGGGTCTTCATTGCCGATTACGTGTAGTCGCCATAGATCTGAAGCAGAAAATCACACATAAACTAATACTTCTCACACAGGAATTGCTCTCTTTCTTGATCCATCAACGTCTATCCAAGATACGTTTCTGCTGCAACGAGTCCGCACTTCAAAATGTTTCTATTACCTGTCAGCAACTTCCCTGCAATATCTGCTCCAACGAGGATCTCAGTATCACCCTTAGTTTCTTTGGTAAGAGAAATATGTAAGCTCTCCAGTTCCTCCACCCAGGGACCTCTTGTTTGAGAAATTACTAATTAATTAATTACTAAGTAATGGTTGACATATAACTTCTTTATCTAAAACCTAAAATTGCAAGCATAATCATTTACAGTACTAGCAATTCTAACTCTATACATATTATGCTCTTCCGGCTACGATCTTGTTCCATCAAACAATCCATGAACCAGGGTTTCCGAATTTATGGGCTCATACAGCAGGAGAATCGCCATCTTCTTGGTAATAAACGATCTCTGCGAGCCATCATCAAAAAATGAACGTGCAGTGCACTCCCTATCCTCCTTCCGCAATACTACCTTCAAGGTTTCCAAATAAATCTGAATGGTTTGAGTATCGGTCAGTAAATGTTCAATTTTTGTAGTTTTACCTGTGGAATCTGGCAATTTTTCTCCTGCAATTGTTCCTGTCTATTAGAGCACAACAACTGTACATGCCTACCTTTGCAGATTATACATTTCAGAGAGGCTTCACGCAGTCGCTTGAGAGACCATTTCTTAGGCAAAGAAGACAACATCCCTTTGCCTTCGCCAAAGTTTTGATCTCGTCTATCCTCAGTTCTTGCGCCTTAAAACAGTCAGAAGAATTATGATTCTTCTTACAAAATATACATGATTGCTAACCTGGCAATTTTATATTAACCATAACTCGGTTGCAGTGGGAGCATTCCTCTTTGAAAAGTTACCTGTTTCTTCAGTATCGGCCTTTGAACATCTTGTTCACCAAAAACTGTTTCTGTTAATAAAATCCTTTCCTCGTTCTCAACTTCTTTGCGAATCAATTCTAATACTTCTTGCAAGGGTTCGCCAGGTTCATTTGCTCTCACTCTCTTTCTTTCCCACTCTCTAAGGATCGATTCTGGAAGCGCTGACTCCACATGATGCATATTTTTCTCTGGTCACCTCAAGGATTTCCAGCGATCTTAACTGACATTCTAGTTCATCATAGAGAGATCTTAGTGGCATAATTTTCTGAGAGGAAGCATTCTCTAAAACAAGGTTTAATAATTCCGAAGATATAGCTCAATTAGAAGCTCCAATCGGCCGTATCTAGCCTTCAAAGTCTCAACCGCCTTGTAATAGTTTCCGGCAGTGGGCGGAAAGCTATCTAATAATTCTCTGACAGAAGAACTTCAATTGTACATTGTACTAAGAATTGAAATTTTGTTTCAAGATCAATTTGAGAGTTCCCATAGATATTCCGAAATTGGGACCAAAAATTAATCCAATTCCTTAAATTACATCGAAAGGTTTGAATTTTAATTTTAGGGTGAAGCGCTCTCATTACTACCAATAATCGAACAATTCATTTCGACCTTATTCCTGTTGTTATAAAAAGAACTTACGTTTGCATTGAGAGGACACCACTTATCACAGTAACTCTCAACACCATCTAATTCTTTCTCTAACTGAGAATCATCTATATCTGAGGTTAAAAGAATTTCATTTACCTGCTGATCCCGGGCAAAAAGGCATTCAGCTTTATCTGTGAATTTCCTAAATTCTTAATTTAAATTAGAGCCTCTGTTCCTTAAAACTTCCTCCAGATCGTTTGCGGAGTTTCACAAATTCCTTTGAATCCATTTTTCTTCAACCTTTCTTTCAGATCCCCACAAGGGATTCCAGTTATTAAAGACCATGACCGCATGCTGCGCCTCCCAGATGTCCTGTGCTCCTATAGAAGAACAATGCATTTCTTTCACAAGAGCCACTCAGCTAAAAGGAATGTCAGAACCATCCAAAGCTTCACAAGTCTTCTATAGCATATCTTCAGAGGTGAGGTGCTTTACATCGATTAAATCTTCAGCCAGAATCTTATAGATTTATTAAAAATCTTGGTTTTCACTTGCCGTCATTCAACTTCCAGCGAACGAAATTATTGGGAACTTGAAATGGCCGATTTAAGAGCAACATGAAGAAGATCAATTGGATACGATCGACTATAGTGAAATAGTTTAAGGTCCAATTTTTTTTAACTGATCCCAAACTTCTGATCGGTAGGTTTTTTCCCTGGTCGGGGCGGCAATCAGTCTTTTTGTCCGGGGCGATGTAACCCTAGAGCGGGCGCTGAGCTCAGTGTTGTCTGTAATGAGAGAACTCTGTCCGGAAGCCGGCAGTGGACTGAGAAGGCTCCGAGCGCAAATGACCTTAGATGTTGACGCGCCTTAAATTAAAAAATAAAAAATAAAAATAATTTTTTTTTAATCGTTTATCTGGGAAAATTGAGTTTTTGCGGGTTCCTGGGGGAACAGTGGCGTTAGGCTTTCCTGTAAAATACCACTTCAGTTGAGAGAATTGTTCTACAACCTATACATTAGAAAGTATTCCAAATTTAAAAAAAATCGGTCAACCGGAAGTGTGGCTTTATGAAAAAGATTTTTGAGTTTTTAAATTTCTTGAAAACGGGTATAACGATTTTTTTAAACTTGGAATAAATATTAACTGCCCAGATATAAATCTTAACACTTTTATTAAATATAAATTATCTTGAAAATTGTTTTTATAGAGTTTTTATTGTTCTGAAAAATCTACGACATTATATTTCAATTTTTTTTTTTTTTTTACAATATTATTGGCTCCCTCTCCTAGACTGCAATGTAATCGCTTCTAAAACCTCCCTGGGTAGGTATTTGTCCCCTCACCACTACCACTCTGTATGTGTTTGGACAAATGAGTAGTAAATTCTGATGTTTAAATAGGAGTAATCATTTTATATTAACACACATATACACTTCAAATTAGTTTTGAAATGAGAATTCCTTGCTTACAATTAATTACAATAAATTGGCATTAAACATGCTATAGAATGTAAAATTGAAACTACTTATTCCTCAGGTTTCGTTACTCCACCTGCTTAATGATTCGTAAACCCCGCATTCAGACCAGGTCAACTTCCGGAGCCAATGCAGCTTAAAATACACATTTTATTTTTTGTGTCTTTATTGCAGGAAAAAAAATAATTCAATTAAATTATGAAACTACTGTAGTAACTGTTTGCATCGAACAGTTACGTTCCCCCCATCCATGGTGGAAAAATCAATCTCAAAATAAGGACTTTACAAACCTTTTCTTCTCTGCACTTAACAATATTAGCAGAAAATTTGTTAATGTCATATCTTATTTCATATTCCACCAACATCAATAGAAACAAGTATGATTAACATTAATATTAATTCTTTTTTCGCAAGCAGTATATTATAAATGATATGACTAACGGAACCTGACCAACTCTTATTATCAGAGATAATTTCCGTGTTAGCCTGCTTCTTTTTGTGGACATCGACCGGATTCGGACGTTCGCCCATCATCAGTATGCATTTGTCAAACAGTGTGATAACATAGATTTGTACAGAGCAAATTTAGTTGGTACACTACTCACTGTGATAACATCACACTGTCTGACAAATGCATCCTGGCGCCCGAAACTGGTCGATAACCACAAAAAGAAGTAGGCTATCACGGAAAATATCTCTGATGCTTTCCAGTTCTGCGGGTCCAACCAAAACAGCTATTACTATTTTGGAATATTTTTGCATATACATCTAATAATTATAGTTATTCATTAATTCAAATTGCGTATAAATCAACTATGTTGGGAGGCGTAGTGGAGCTTCAATAGATTCAAACAAACACTTGAAAGCCAACAATTAAGGTTAGTTTGATGTAGAATTTGAACCAATATTGAATATCTGCGTGCTCGTGGTAACGATTAATGAATGAACCAAGCACTAAATTTTTTTCACAATACCAACGCATGAGGGGGAAGTTCTACTTATCATCAGGCGCAGAAGGAGCGTCGGTGCTGCTTGGTGGCCATAAATTGTAAAAAGCTTGAGAGAAAGGAAATGTCTCAAGTACCTTTAGCATCTTTCTGAGAAATGTTTTGAGAAATGTTACTCTGAACTTAAATTTTTTTAGAAAAGATGCTCAAGCGAGGTTGTCCACATACAACTTGATTCAGGCCCGGCTTTGGATTCCAATTTTAGATAGTTTACTAAGACATTCTTTTTCTGGTCATAGTCAAGCAATTGCTTTTCCAGACTATTCCCTCTTGTTAGTGGTAGCACAAACTGCTTTGGAAAAATCAAATTTGAAAAATGCTAAAAAATCCTGATAATCACTTACCAATAATAGAACAAATCAGATCAACATTGATAGAAATAATGGAACAACCCCATCCAGATGTACACTTTTCATGGATCTAAGCTCTTATTGGAATCTTCGGCAACGAAAGAGCAGACCAACTTGCTAAACAGGCATCCTAAGATATAAACTTTCCTGAAACCAATAACAGATATCAACTGTAACATTAAGAAGAAAAGTACATGA
>JAAEAF010002924.1:0-119704 GCA_011037195.1 Triatoma infestans | reverse complement strand
AAAAAAAAAAAAAACTATTAAGAAAAGTCATGATTCCGATTAATGGATTTCGTCCAAAACTTGATGAGGTGATTGTAACTAAACGAAACAATAAATACAATTCGGATAGGTATAAAAAATGAAGTGTTTTTGAGAAAATTGAGAAAAACGGGGGAAAAATCAGTAAAAACGCGAAACGGGCCAAATCTTAGTGTCGAATCCGACAGTGGTAAATACTGGCAAGAGATTCCAACACGAAGTGCATCCTGGTAGCTACAGTATAGTAACATGGCAGTGTGCAGTGTGCTGTTTATAATGTACACAATTATAAAATTTGACAGATTTGTTTTAAACATGGATATTTTAGTTAACATAAAAAAAATATAGAGGGTGTTGGGGTTATATGTATTTAACACTCGGCAGATAGTAGTTGAAATGATTACACTGAAGTCCAAAAATGAGCGCTAATAACATTGAAACAAACCTACATAAATGTTTAAATTTAACGTCACATATTCCTCAGAACACCTTAAAAAAATATTTTTCAGAAAAAAATGTTCAAATAAAAGTGATAGGCATTTATATGTTTAGTTAGTATAAGAATTTTGAAGAAACTTGGAGTCATTTTGGAGAAAAAGGTGAAAATCTGCAAAAGAAAAGCCTTCAGTGAAGTTACATTTCTATTGGTTGATGGATTTTCACCACAATCTTGGTGCCAAGGCGTGTTGGCGTGGAAGGAAAATAAGATGGTCGATATCCTGGCAAGGGAAAGCGCTGCATCTCCATTTTTGGGGCCTGAACTCTTCGATGGAATAAGCGGAAATTTTTAAATGAGCAGAAAGTGACAAGAGCATAGGACTGAAGTTAGCTAAAACTTGCCCGGGCGGCATATAACCAGAAAAGAATCTGAAGCTTGCACCGGTCTGAATAAGAATAGACCGATGCTTTTTCTCACGGAGCATTGTACACTCAGTGGCCACCTGAAGAAGTTAGGCCTAGAACATGGTAGGACCTGCAGATTCTGGGTAGAGATAGAGGTCACTCTAAATCACCTCCTAATAGACTGCGATGATATCATCCAGAAAATATTTGGAAGCCTGAGTAGTTAGCAGCCTCAGGAGGGCGATATAACCTCCTTAGAACCTTCCCAGAACTTGAGATTCCTCAAAAATGAAGGAAAAGGATCGTGAGTTTCGGTCTTTTTTTGGAAAAAAATATAAACAAAAAACTTAAATTCTTGCCAACGTTTCGACAAATATATTGTCTTTTTCAAGGCATAAAAAATAAAAAAAAAAAAAAAACTATTAAATAATCTTTAAAACATATCAAAACTAGAAAACTTATATATAATTTTGTAAATAAAAAGTTGAGAACACCTCAACAACCCAGAGAATAGTGAACAAAATTTTCATTATTCTCTGAATATTACATTTTGTTCACTATTCTCTGTGTTGTTGAGGTGTTCTCAACTTTTTATTTACAAAATTATACATAAGTTTTCAAGTTTTGATATGTTTTAAAGATTATTTAATAGTTTTTATTTTTTTTATTTTTTATGCCTTGAAAAAGACAATATATTTGTCGAAACGTTGGCAAGAATTTAAGTTTTTTTTTTATTTTTTTTCCAAAAAAAGACCGAAACTCACGATCCTTTTCCTTCATACAAGCAACGGTCGAGAAGAATCTTCCATAATTCCTCAAAAATCTTAATCTAGAAGGATTGCTATAGGTGAGTGGTCTCATCTGGGCATCAATGGCGTAGCGAATAGGCTTTTAGTCATAGTGCACTTTATCCCCCTTCAAGAAAAAAAAATCTTACTATCAGATGATGGTACCTTGAACGGGAATATCATGTTTTAGTTTCCTGTGTTTGAAGGAGAATTTTATTAACGGCTGTAAGAGAAAATGAGAATATGAGAAGGTGCATTTCATATCACATCCTTTTTTTTATTATATTTTTTGGCAGCTATAAGGTAGGAACAAGAAACCTCGTTCTTTTAAATAACAGTGGTGCAATTTGTTCCTAGCTCATATGTTTGAGCTGCCATTGGTGAAACAATAAACTACCTTTTGCTTTATAACATCAAACATAAAAATCCGTCGTAAAAAGTTTCACAACGTTCCATTACTGCAATTAACTGCAGAGATTTTATTGGTTTATTTGACACGGATATTACCCAGATACAATTTTCAAATATAACGGCAAAAGTACCTACTACATATTTGCCTCCAAAATATAATAAGACAAACAAAAAATAAAAGAAGGTTGTACTTCCGGTAAGGTGTTTTTCTTGAAACTCAGACTTTTGACTCAACACATTTCATTTCTTTATTATATTATGTAGTTGGTAGAATTGTAGATAGATAGATAAGATCTTTTTTTTTTAAGAATACTATAAATATTTATAAAGTACAAAATAAACAGAATTGTGTTTTTAACATAAATACACAACTATTCATTTAATGAAATTCAGTAAATCAAATATAATTCGAAATAAAGACTATACTTGGGTTACCTTGACCTTCAGTGGGGTTGTTATTATTTTTATAAAACAACAGTATTTCAATTTAACAGAAAGTAAGTACAGTTTCAAATTAACATAATGTATATAAACGAAGCAAAATATAAATTGTAAAAGACTAAAAAATTGTATTTATTTACAAAAATAAATCTGTATTTCCAGGCCTCTCTGCTATCGTTAAAGCCTTTGACACACAGGACGCGATCTGTCGCGGCGGGCAGCGATATGGCTATGTCACAAACAAAGCGAGATCTGTGTGAGCGATCTAGTGTTGTTTTGTCCCTAGAGCAGGATTGCAGTATTGTTTTGCATTAGTTATAGTGTTTTGCTGATTTTTTTAAGGGAAAATAAGTAATTCTGATGAGGAGGAACTCCTACTTCTTCTAGCACTACGGTGCACCAGAAGAAATAGACGATATTGGGTGCACCTAATTAATGAAAAAAGAGAAAAGCTTGGTGAATACCACCCTCTCTGTAGGGAACTGCAGTCAGATGAAGACAGATTTTTGTATATTTCCGTATGTCATGACTATCCATGCTTCTGCCTTCTTAATAATATTTTTGTACAACTTGTGTGCAGTATTGTACAAAAACGGGTAATTTCTCATTTTTTCAATTAAATTTCTGTATCTTCACCCATCTTGAAAATAAGAAAACTGATGCAGATCGCCTAGATCGCGCGACAAGTTTTGTAATTTGGTATAATCAGATCGCGTACTACGGCGGTCTAGACTGTGTCGCTGAGATAGATCGCCTCGTGTGTACAGGGGTGCTGGAATATTGCATCATACAACAATATCGCCGGACCGCGGCGGTCTAAGATCCTGCCCCCCCCGCGACAGATCGCGTCCTGTGTGTCAAAGGCTTACTTAACGGTCTTCATTTATGATAACCATTCAAATATAAAATTAATTTCTGCTTGGTAAGAGTAAGTTTAAAAAAAAAAAAAAATCACGACCACGTGATACATATGGCCACAAAATGAATTATATCTTCCGATACTGAACAATTGCAAAGTGGACCATAATCTACTTGCTACATCTCTGTAAGGTCTATCGTTTAAGCATAGCAGGTTAGCCCGTAATTTCATTACTACCACCTAATGTCTCTTGTATAATTATCATCATTAATGTAGTATTATTTTCATATAAATCGTAATTTAGTTCTTTTTGTAACAGACAGAGAGTTAGTTGCACTTTGGGTACAATACAACCTGTTACTTATTTACTAGTTTTTCTCTAATTCTTTCACAAAATTAATTTCCACCTATCAATATCATCAAAACTTGGTAGAATTTCTATTTCATATGCTTCACAGAGGTTTTCCAATTGTTTATACCATAATAATTTCTGTTTTTTTAAATATTTCTTCGTTGCTCGCTATCTTGGGCTTTACTTAGACCGAAGACTTACCTGGAATCCTCATACATGACTTAAAAGAATAGAACTAAACTAGATGCTTTCGAAACTTAAAAGACTATACTGGACAACAGATCTAAACTCTCCCTAAACAACAAAATTTATACATCTATTTTAAAGCCTATCTGGGCGTATAGGGATACAACTATGGGGTTCAACCTAACGGTCAAATCTCCCTACAATCCAGAATCCTCCGTAACATTGTAAACCCTCTTTTTCACGCCTCCAATCGATCTTAATATACGGTTCATGGCTCAAGTCGCCCCAAATTCGTTACCGGAAATCCATATTAATGAAATGTTATTGGTGTGGATGTGTTGTGGTAGGTTGTGGCGTGAGCGGTTTTGTAAAAGGGCTTGTAAGTATATATGTTTAAGAGAGAAGCATTAGTAATAAGAAAGTAGTCACCACTGCTAACAATAAATATATTCTATTGAAATAATAACTACAAGTTATTTGCAAGATATTATAAACTTATTAATATGCACTGATGCTAAAAGAGCGAAAAAAACAAGTGTTCTGCTTCTGAATGTCTACAACCAACTATGTTGAAGGAATCTTCTAATTGTTCGTTCAGTTCCTCCCCTGTGAGAAGAAAGGGGTAGGACAATGCTATCAAGGTTTATGAACTCTTCCAGTAACTGGACTTCATCTAACTTGAAGCTTGTCCTTTTGCAAGGGAATGTCCAATGTTCTTCTTAATTTTGATTTTTTTCAAATTAAATATATTTTTATATTTTTTGCATCTACCACATTAACCTATAGACTCACACAAATCCTTTAGTTCAACATCTGTCTTCCCGAACACCGTCCCAGACGTCTTAAAAGACAATAGCCTCGTGATCTCCTCTCAAGTGAAGAGAGTCAATAGAGATTTTGCGTAGTTTTGGAGTGTAACATTGGGTAGCTTCTCCACTCATTTTGTATTTATATTCTTTGTATAATTTGTTACTTATAGCGCTATCGCGCTGATTGTAGCATGAATAAAGATTAAAAAAAAAAATATTTCTTCAATAATTAGCCTGGGATATCGATTGTCAGGTAGACTGTAAGTTCTGAGAATATAATTCTAATGCGATTCCAACTTGAATAGCAAGTATTCCCTCCATCTCCCCAGAAACTTGGTAGAATTGTATAATGCATTGAAATAACACACTCACAGGAAAGCTTAACGTCTCCAATTCGCCGCCCCCAGAAACTTTTCTTAAATGAATTTTCCCAGAAAAAAATGTTACAAATAAAAGTTGTAGCTCTTTTTTTATGGATTAGTTGACATGCCAAGTTTAAAGAAAATCGTTAGAGAAGTTTTTCGAAACCCAAAAAATATATACAGTAAAGTGGTACCTAGTTTTTCTTTTTGTGATTTATTTTTCGTTTTTGTGATATTCTGTTCACACAAAAATAAACACACACACAGACAAATTTCTAAGAACCATTCTCAAAACTTGCATTATCGTTGAAAACCACAATTTCGAACATTTAACACGTTCGCAATACTTCTTCTTACAAAAAAAAAAAAAAAGATAATGTAAAAATGGGACAAAAATCAAAAGGATAAAACATAAAAACAAAATATGATTTACACATTAACGTTTTGCTGGCCAAGACGATTCACTGATTCATGCTTGCCTCTAAAAACTATGTAGGACTTTCGACTGAGTTCCATTCAATGGTTACTCTTCCTCCGCCCACTGGAAAACTTTCCCTATTTTATATTCGTTAGAATTTCTTTTTCAGGAAATAAAATAATAATTATTTTTTTTTTTAATGAGAAGTTTATTAATATATAATTTTTTATTTATTTATTTATTTATTTTTATACTGGCGCATCAACTATTAGGTTATTAGTGTCCCTTATCTTTTTCCACCAGAACTGATTCCAATAGAGCTAGAATGGTGTTCGCCTATTATTCCCGACAGATCCAGATCACATCTTTAAACCAAAGGCGGATGGGCCTGAGAAGTAAGGGTTAAGGCCTCTTAACTATCGTACTTGGGGACGAGTGTGGCGTGAATTAGAACAGATTTGTGCCATCTCTTTAGGCTACTAGTAAATGAAGGAAAACCTATAGTGTTCTGCCATTGTACTATTTTACCCATCTAACTTTATTGTTTTTGACTTCCAGTCTCATGCTTATTAAATGCTAATGAAATGAATGCATAAAGCTTATAGTGGGATCTGAATCATTAAAGATTCATAGGATCTGAAGTACGAAGTATCAACCTAGTAACTCGCTACCTAGGCCAGACTAGAATGGGAGATTCTATATATATATATATCCAGCCGAGCTAGCCCTACAGGAGAACGGTTTTTACAACAGTTTACGGCTAGTCCACAATAAGTCTGCTACCTCTTCATATATCTCTCGCTACCTAACTTCTATTATACTCGTAAAGTCCTTGCATTTTTTGTGTTTAGTTTCATTATACAGTGTTCAGCATACATTCTAGTTTTTTTTTTTTTTAAACTTAAAGCGCGTCAACATCTATTATGGTCATTGGCGCTCGGACCGTTCTCAGTGCACTGCCGAAGTCCGGACAGTGTTCTCTCGTTACAGATAACACTGTCTATCACCGGACAGTGAGCTGTAGAGGCTCCTAGGAAGAAAAAAATCTAAGGGCAGCACAGCTGGACTCGAACCCGGGTCCTCCGCGTTGAGTCCTGTACGCTAACCACTTAGCTATTCCCTTCCCTGCCACATTCTAGTTATTTCTCCAAAATCCAGTCTCTCAAATACTCCCTCCTTCTCACATCCATTATAAGCTTCAAGTCTGAAATGTTGCTTTTAGATCAAGGGCTTGACCTGTGTATTTCTATAGTATAAAGGAACAGACATTGTTTAACACTGATATAGTACCACTTATCAAAACTAAGAGTTATAACAAGAAAGAAAAGTTAATAGAAATTAATTTTTTAAGCATAAAAGTCTAGAAAAGTAAATTTACATCGGATGTCAATAATAATGAAATTAGCATTAAGACAAAATCTTGAAAAAGTAAGTGATTTATAGGGTAATCTCCAGACTTCCTCGATAGTATAATGGAATAAACACTCTTTTTCTTCCTTCCATTGAGGAAATTCATCACAGTAAGCGTAGCCTACTTATGTCGCTGATGCCAGCCGCTTCAGTGTTGCTGTTCTCACTGTCTGCCATGCCCACTAAAAAGCGATGAGTGGGCTATACAATATCCAAGAGCTACCAAAAAAAATCTTATTTAAACTAAAACCAACAACGAGAATGTCTGAAATCAACATTCAAAGAAATCTGAAGTCACTATCAAAGAAGAAGCAGCTAGTCTGGGAACAAGCATACAAAAGCTCACAAACGCATCAATCCAGAAACTTTCTGTTTAGAACTCAAAGAGTTACAAGTAGCTTCCAAGAACTGATCAACTGTCTTATTTTTAATTAAATTATTTTTGCTATGTACTAAGATGCTAATTATAATTATAAGAGTATGGTCATGGGAGAAGATAAGTTGTTCTATTAAACGGGAGTTAGCGTCTTGATATGTAAGTTATTTCATGGGGCTATTATTAATGTTAGATTAATCTTTATAAATGAAGCTTAAATTCATTGCACTTATTTCTACCACATTAAGAAGTGTAAATATGAGTGTTCAGCAGAAGGGTATTTCTTGAAATCATTCTACGTTAGTAGCTAAGCTTTTGGGGGGGGGGAAGATAATTCACTCAACTTTCTGTCAAGAAACCCATTCACAGGCTTCAAGCTAGCAAAACTAACATGTAATATTGTAGAAACAGTATCAGGTGTGTGTGTGTGTGTGTGTGTGTGTGTGTGTGTGTGTGTGTTTATTATCAACATCACCATCATTCTGTCCCAACTGTTGCAATAACAATAAAGAATATTTTTCTATTAAAAAATAGAAAAAGTTTCATAGTGGAACAACCATTATCTTATTGAAATTCGTCAAGGTAAATATGTGAAAATGTAAATAGATAATAAACTATTCTTGTATCAAAAATATTTCAATAAATAAAATATCTATTAAGTTATAAAGGTAGGCTACTTAGTAGAAAATTGCCTTCTACTATACAAGAGGATATTGATATTAACGCAACTATAAATGGTAGAAGGAATGAGAAATTTATGGTAAATGTAATGGTACGCTTGGGGGGGGGGGGAAGGAAAGGCGAAGGGAACCATGAAGAGGTTAGGCAACATGTTGGCCAGTGTGTACATGTATAAATTCTCAACTTTGTACCTAATTGCTTTCTGTTTAGTATTCAAAGTAGAGTGTGTATATCTATATGTTTTTATTTTATTTATTTATTTTTCTTTTGTATTGGTATGTTTCGTGTTATCTTTTAAGTCAAAACTCCTTTTGCTTGTTACTACAGTGAGTGTGTTTTAGTGCAAGCACAGCTCACTTATAAAACTGCCCACGCCAACTTCCATACACTATCTTCTATAGACTTACATACATACAGATTACACCGATGGACAAAGAACTGGTAGAGAGGCGGCTACACTACCGCTATACACTAACACTCATACTAAACATTCAGATCGTATGATAATAATAATTTCCACTACACATTTAGAACTTGGGCATAATTTTTAAATCGATTGTTACTGATATATACATTTCTTTATATTATAAAATATATATCATATCTAATATATATATGAAGAATGCTGCATATTTCAGTTTTCAATATTGAACTTTATATTTTAATAATAATAAGATTAAATTCTAGAAACATAAGGCTATGTTGACTTTTTTGTTTTATAACTTTTTTATTGAATATTTACAACTGTTTTAAAAGGAACAACAAGTAAATGTGATATATGAACAAAAATAAAAATGTCATAATAGTTGTGACTGATGGTTATCCACAACCAATTGTTCACATGGCCAGCGAGGCCTAAACAGTTTTTGAGGATTAGAAGGAAGTATCGTTGAAAACAAATTTTAAATGGTTCGGATATGACAGCAGGAGTTTTTTAATGGAAGCTATTGTAGGTCACTGATATAAAAGGGCGCATTTACGATATGGCAGATGATCTTGCCGCCAAGGGTCTGTTAGGGTCTGTATTTTGTTAATGTTAGATCGTTTAGCAGTTCCATAAAGTTTGAATCAGTTCAGTTCCAAATGGATGCCAAAAGAGATTAAGTAGTCTCTTTAGGAGCGTGTATCTTTTACTCAGATCAATGCATTTAAGTCTTGTGTGGGAATTCCAAGCAAGTCGCTTGTCCTAGGTACGTTCCATGGAAACGGTACATGGTCTGCTGGGGGAATAGGTGAGCTATCTAAATAGGCAGGAGTGAGAGTTTTTCGTTTTAGTGTAAAGGCTATGTATTTTGATTTCTGTGGGTTGATTTTTATCACCCAAAATTGAAGCCAGGTTTCTAAAAATTCAGCTGATAAGATTTGTAAGACCTTGAACTGCTAGGAATAGGATCAGTATGTTTGGAAAGAATTTTCATCAGTAAAAATGTAAACAGAAGTATTAAGACGTGAAGGTAAGTCAGATGTGTATAAAGTATAAAACAGGAGAGCTAAAACACTTCCTTGTGATACACCAACATGAATGGGGTACATAGAAGCTTGAGCAACTGCCTTGAATTACTTGGAAGAATTGGTCGGTGAGTTAAGAGTTAAGAATGAAATCATAGATAGGGGTTAGCATACGCTTGAGTATCCACAGCAGAACTTTTTATGCCATACTCTGTCGAAAGCTTGAGAGATATCTCAAGAATACTTCGACACAAAACTGTTTAACTTCAAGTGAAGTAGCGATGATGTATACTGGGTTGTGTAGTGGCAGCTGCGAAAACGAATTGATGATCTGGTATTATCTTCAGTGATGCAGTAAAGTTTAGAAGGCAAAGTAGAAGGAATCTCTTAAAAATTTTACTAGGATAGGAAGGAGGTTAATAGGATATGTAGGATATTTTCTCACTCCAATTACATTGATCAAAAAAGGATTATTTTTCTTGAGATTTTTGAAGCAGTTCTTAGAGGAACTATTTAAATGTTAAGATTATGAGAGCTAATTGAATGAACTAGAGCTTGAAAAGTTAATTTAAAAATTTAGAAAAACATTTTGTCTTAAAGAGACTCAATTCTTCTTCACAAGAAAGCCATATTTCGCTATATACAAATTGCGAGAATAAGCTAATTTTAAGTACAAACAAAAAATTTGCATGTTATACAATCTTAATTCTGTTATTTTATGTTTTTTTTTTTTAAATAACGATTATCGAGAGAAACAATAATAGAATTAAGAACAAATGTTCTGCTTCTTTTTACCTGAAGGATTCAGAAAAATTACGAACATATTTATAATAATCTAATTTCAAGGTAATACACTGATAAATGGTGATAGTGTAAAAAAAAAAAAAAAAATTAAAACTATAAATGCGCTTAAAGACACGAAACATTAAGATTTATAAATTAGTGGTCCAAAATTAGAGCATTTCCATAGAGAGAAAAGCGTATACATATATTTACATTTATTTATTTCGGTTTTACATGTAAGAAACTCGTTTTTTTTTCAAACAAATGATAAGAGAAAATAAAATTACTTACCTTTTTCCCATTTGTACATTTCGCATTTATTTTTTTAAATATTACTTCCTTTTTACTTTTTTCCTTTATAATTATTTTCATTTTATTTTATTTTAGTGTAAACAGAAAGTAAACAGCTGATTTCTTCATGACCTCCTTAATTAATAGAAACATGTTCTGTTATAAACCAAATCTTACTTCATTAAGGTAATTAGTTTATGTAATGTCCCATTATTGCTTAATGTTTCAAAAATTGCTAAGAATTACATTGAGACCAATAATTTTGAAGTAAAACAAAAATCTGGTATGAAATACGAGAGTTTCTCAAACTGCAATTAATATAATTAAAAAATTGACGATTTTTTTTTTCAGAGCTCTAATATCATTGCGTAAGCATTTGGTCGGATTTGGTATCCGTCCATAGAACTCAAAAATATTCTACCTTACACCTACTATTTAATTCTTATGTCCATAGGTATCTTTCTAATCGATATATCTGTGTAAGCCACGGAACAAAAAACCTCTTCTTTTCATCCTGTGGAGGCTGGAGTTCTTCAGGGTACTATACTAAGACCTATTATATTCGTAGTATATAATTCAGACATTCCAACTAATCCTCGAATCGCAACTTTTACGTATGCAGACGAAATATGGGGCTAACATTTCTCGTCATTCTGACGAAGTTCAAATCAACTCGCAACTAACAACAACACCGAAATTCTATTGAAAAATGGTTTCATAGATGAAAAAGTTTATATGTCCAGAAATATCAAACATAACTTTCACCCTCAGACGTACCATTTGCCTTCCAGTTTTCCTAAATCAGTTTGTACTTACACAGTACGATATCTCGAACTGTACATTGACAAACGATTGATCTGGACACATACACTTCTCAAAGGACAAGAACTTAAAAAACCGTTATTACCTGCTTGCTGCAAGCTCTCGGCAGACGATTTAAACTGACATTAAACAACAAAATA
Organism: Triatoma infestans; assembly: GCA_011037195.1. NCBI lineage: Eukaryota > Metazoa > Arthropoda > Insecta > Hemiptera > Reduviidae > Triatoma > Triatoma infestans. The sequence goes on along the minus strand of JAAEAF010002924.1, from coordinate 108,265 downwards.
CTGATATATAACACGTTACTGAAACTGATTTGGACTTATGGACTCGAACCGTTAGCTTCAATCAATGAAATGCCATTATTTGTTGTGGTGGTGGTTGGTTCCGCAGAGCTGGAAAGCATCAGAGACATTTTCCATGGTAGCTTGCTTCATTTTGTGGTTCATCGACCGGTTTCGGGCGTTCGCCCATCTTCAGGATGGGTTTGTCAGACAGTGTGATAACACAGACTTGTACAGAGCAAATTCAGTTTATACCCTCGTATAAAATGAAGTGCATAAACTGAATTTGCTCTGTACAAGTCTGTGTTATCACACTGTCTGACAAACCCATCCTGAAGATGGGTGAACGCCCGAAACCGGTCAGAATGAGAAGAAATGTTAGCCCCATATTTCGTCTGCATACGTAAAAGTTGCGATTTGAGGATTAGTTGGAATGTCTGAATTATATACTATGAATATAATAGGTCTTAGAATAGTACCCTGAAGAACTCCAGCCTCCATAGGAAGAAAAGAAGAGTTTTTCGTTCCGTGGCTTACACAGATATATCGATTAGAAAGATACCTATGACATAAGAATTAAATAGTAGGTGTAAGGTAGAATATTTTTGAGTTCTATGGACGGATACCGGTCGATGACCACAAAATGAAGCAGGCTACCACGGAGAATGTCTCTGATGAATGCCATTATCTATCGCGTCCAAACCGTACAGTCAAAAATCCTCGCCGAATAACTGAATGCTCTATATTATGTCTGCAATAGAATTATTAACTGAGATTTTAAATTTTTTTTTCTGTACAAGACTTAATTACGGTCCAGTACGTACAATAAATTGCATTCTCACCTCTCATCTCATCCTAATCCTCTAATAGATCAGCTCTCATCTTCATATTTTCCTGATAATCCCCCTCGTCGTCGTCTGATTAGGCCACTTACTGGGTGATAGAGGTTAGTAATTGACTCATTTGAAGAGCCATCACTAGGTGGTAACTCCTCTCATGTCGATAGTGACCTATTTACTTGTTGCAAGGGCAATTGCACCTGCAGTTGTAAATTCCAATAATTTTGAAATACAACTGGATTTTAAAGTGACAATTTTAAATCAAGTTTATTTAAAATGTTACTGTAATATTTCATTATAATCATATAAATGTGCAATAGAATGCAATTAATGTAATAGTACTACAATATTTAAGAATTTAAAGATAACTTAAAAAAGAAGTGTAAGCCTTGATGAAGGACTGACGCAGGGGTTGAAATGTTGGAATAAAATAAGGTTTTTTTTTCTGCCCTATAACCCCCAAAAACAATCATTGTATTTACTGTATTTATTTATATTGTCGAATTTGACGTTTATTGCAACAGGAAGACATTTTTTTTTTAATTGCAGAGGAAGGCAAATACATTTTTTTTTTTTTATTTATTTATAAAAGGGGTCAATCCATGAAAAAGTTGGGAAGTCTGATTTTATGCTCCATCTCTAATTAAAATCATTAGAATATCAGGAAAAAGGAAAACCACTGGGTGTTTAAATATGGCACTATTTCCTCTTGCTGCCAATTCCCTGATTTTTAATGTGTCGACAAATTTTCTTAAGAGTTTCTAGAAGTTTTATTAACCTTTAGGTAATGGGAACTGCATATTATTCTAGTGTGACATTATCTGGGGAAATGGGGACGTCTCACCTGCCCTAGAAGACACATAAAATAATTTTTTTTTTGAAAAAATATTATAGCTAAATGTAAAACATTTATGCGGCAATGGCCAGAGGAGTTTTAAAGAAAAAAAAAAGAATTCTTTGTTAAGGAATGGAATAGCTAAGTGAGTAGCGTACTGGACTCCCACGCGGAGGACCCGAGTTCGAGTCCAGCTGTGCTACCCTTAGTTTTTTTCTTCATAGAAACATCTACAGTTCATTGCCCAGTGATGGACAAGTGTTGTCTGTAACGAGAGAACTTTGTCCGGAGGCCGGCAGTGCACTGAGAAGGCTCCGGGCGCCAATGACTGTAGATGTTGATGCGTCTTATATTAAAAAAAAAATTCTTTGTTGCTCTATGTTTCGGGTAATTTTGGTGCCCTTCTTCAGGACCTCTGTAAAATTGATTAGCGAAAAAGTTACATTATTTTAAAGTATTTTTACGGAAGATTTGAAAAACCATGTGTGTATACATCCCCTACTATAAGCAAAATTCCATTTTCGAAACAAATCAAGAAAACCTATAAAATAACCAAGGTTCTGTTTAGATTTTGACCTAGTAACTTAATAATTTCAATCATTTTATAGTGATCACATTCAAAAATCTTTCTCCATATTAGAACAGAACGGTGTTTTTTTTTTTTTTTAGATGCCACTTTAAAGTGAAGCTAAGCCTTGTACTTTACCCATAATTCCAAAATTTAAATGCCGCCCCGACTACGGTGAATCTTTTGCACACCCTAGGGTTGCAGCGTTCCGGAGATTCTCTAGAGCTTTAGTCATGTGAAATTGTTTAAAAACTTAACTTTCGTACATATTTTATCGAATGAAATCGTTCGACCAGTCAGGGACATATCCATTATGTTTTCTTGAGTTACTAGCCTCCAACAATGATTGCAACAAACAATCGGAAAATAATATATCCTAGTAATAGTAGTATCAAAGATTATTTTACTTTATTTTATTTTGAATTGTTATATATAATATACTATAGATATATATATATATAATATATATATTATAGGTTACTGTACAGCTGGCGTGCATACATTCTGTTGTTTTAATGTTTTTATTAGGAGAATTGAGAGAAATGGAGAGATAAAAACATGAATTGGAAAAAAAAAAAAAAAAAATCGTGTCCTGTTTTTCAAATGTATGAATAGTGTTAGCATTTTATATTGTGACAGACAGACAAACATTTCTGGTATTGCTTAAAGGGAGTAGTAAGAAGAATATTCTAATCTTTCTTTTTACCATAACACAATAAGCACCGTTGTATGAGAATTGGTTGCATACAAAATTCTATACAAGATTCCTTCCTCCACCTTCTATCTGTTTATAAAAAAAAAAATAAGACAAGTTCAGGCAGTCATTTCTAACTGTTAACTCTATTTATCCATTATACGTCCTCGATACGCTGAAATCAACGATTTCCTTCCCAATTTCTCGCTCACTTTAAATCGTAACTATAATTTTCTATTTTAAGATAATTTAATGAAGAATAAGAAGATTTCTTTTATTATTTCTCTCACTTCCATATTTTTTTATATTTTTTTTATTGCGATTTTTACTTGAATTCCCCTTTATGTGACCTAATTTTTCCTTAACGAAAATTACTAAAACTTCTTTCTATCTTAAAAATCTTAAGAGAAAAAAAAATCTGAGTTAAATAACCCATATTTTATGTTTTGAAAACATATCGTATTTTATTCATTCCAATGCATCACGACAGAAAAACTCGTTTGAAATGATACGATTTATCAGAAATGTAGAATCTATATTTTATATATATATATATATATATATATATATACCTCTGTGAAACACTCACACAACTTTCTCTTACTGCAATTTACATAGTTTTTATTTTTTATTTTTTTAATTTAGGGGCGCGTCAACATCTATGGTCATTGGCGCCCCCCGGAGCCTTCTCAGTGGCAATGCCGGCCTCTGGACAGTGTTCTCTCGTTACAGACAACACTCTCCATCACCGGATAGTCAGCTGTAGAGGCTGCTAGGAAGAAAAAAAATCTAAGGGTAGCCACAACTGGACTCGTACCCGGGTCCTCCGCTTAGGAGTCCAGTACGCTAACCACTTAGCTATTCCCTTCCCTATTTACATAGTTATAATTAACTAATTTTCTTCAAACAATATAATTTTAACAAAGTTATTTTAACATAGTTAGTAAGTAAAACAAATTTTTGACAGGTTATCCCTTATTTAAAACCGTCTTAAGTGAATTTTGTCGGACAAAACTTCCAATAAAAACGATAGATCTGATATTTTATCCGTCGTAGCATGAATATTTAATTAGTGTTCCTCACAGGTTTCGGATTTTCATCCATCGTCAGAGCAAATTCGCCGATATTCCTGTAGAAAGTTTACTTCAACTTAATGTTTCTGTTACACTCGGCACTTGTGTTTATTATTGCAAACATTAGAAGTGTGAGTGTAACAGAAACATTTAAATTGAAGTGAACTATCTACACGAACTTGGTGAATTTGCACTGACGATAGGTGAAAATCTGAAAGCGGTCAGGATGGGCCACATGCACAAAATACCAGATATTATCCAACATTGCGGACCCGTCTATATATTCAAAAATGATAGATCTCTGTGTGTTTAGTTTTCTGTTTCTATTCTAGATTTGCGGTGCTTTTGAAAGGAAATAGATACACTTAGGCCTCAATGGGGCATTGTGCTTCACGAATACACTCTTGTAACAGCCCTGCCCCATTAATAATAGTAAATACCACAGCCCTATCGGTCATCTTGCATACAAAAAGATGAAACAATAAGACTAGGAAGAAGGCAAAAAAATAAGGTAAGGAGTTATGATTACACCTCGAAACCACGGTTGAAAACCAAAAAAAGACTCCAACCCACAGAAAGGAGGTGAGATAGAAAATTGATGTGTCTTAATTTACTCTCGAGAAATGGTTGTAATGTTCCCATGGTGCGGAATGACGCCCCCAAAAATAAGAATTCCCCGATGCGTAGTTTGGGTGAATAGTAAATGAATCTAACTTCAGATTAGGTAAGAAGCAGACAAGATATCCGGTGCACATAGGATGGATGTCGAGAGAGATATCTGTGATTCCCAAGTTCGGCAAACTTGAAAAATCGTCAAAATTCCCACAAAAAGGATCTGTTTAGAGTCCATTTTTGTGGCAATATTTTTTCAGATCTCCTCCTTAGCTCTCATTCTTCCCCCCAAAAAAAGATTCAGTGTGCATGAGCATAATAAGGCCTTCAAGAGTAACCAGGAGCGGCGCCTCGTTCCCACCACACCGTCCCTGGAGAAGATGCTTTATCCTTATGAGCTATTTTTCAATGGTTCTTAAGTAGTTCAGGACAGTGGTACTTGCCATTTATTTGTTAATTCCAGAGCCATCTTTACCCCCTCAACTATGGATGGACAAAATGGTTAGGGAAAGAAAAGAAGATGAGGAATTTTAGTTTAACACCTCCAAAACACAGTTGTATTTCAAAAGATATCGTACTCGCAGCTAAGGACGTGGTGTGAAATTATATATGGAGTTTTGAATGGAAGAAGGTTAACGGGACAGTCCAGGAAATGCAATAGATAACTCCCTAGTGTTAAATTTGTGTGTCATCAAAGGGAAAAAGCATTCATTGGAATAGGAGAAAATGCCACGTGGAGCGTAATCGTTTAGTCGCCTCTTACGACATCCTGGACGGGAGCAAGCGTGTTCTAAATCCTAAACCTGCAGAGGAGTTGTGTGTGTGTGTGTGTGTGGGTGTAATAAGTATTTCAAGTTTAATGAAACCCGTAGATAAATTCATGAAGAAAATCTTAGAAAACTGGAAAAATTATTCAGGAAAAAACGTACTTTCGGTCAACAGAAGATGTTCATCAAATTCGGAATTTTGGCAATACATTTAAATAATTAACATTATATAGGTCAGAGATGTCGCAGATAGGACGGCAATGAGTACGGCCCAACAATCAATTTTTAATTAATATAAATAAATAATTACTAAGTTTTTAATATGTTGGGATATATTTCTGGTTTTCAATTAAGGAGTGTAGGAAAATATCACGGTTAGGCAGCTCGTTTTATTTAGGTAATCATATCTTAATCACGTCATCACTTTTTTGGCAACATTAACATTTGTGAGAAACTATGTTCATGGACGAAGCAATCAAAGAATAAAATTAGAACTAAAATATCTGCTGAGCACCTTGAGAACTTACTGTGATTTACCTTTCAGGCTAAATAATAATCTAAAGTTTGTAGAATAGAATGGTAGTGAAAAAGACTTTTACTCGTACATTCACTTATGCCTTTTTCAAATTTTCAAAATTGAGTTTTCACCGGAAATACATATTTTTGAGGTCCCTTGAATACGAAAAATAATTAGCGAATAGTCTGTATGGGGTGGTGTTGATAAAATATCTCAAAAATGAAATCGCGGGAAGCTCAAACTTGGTATTCGGTTTTCGGTACTACCACCGCATCTGACACGAAGGTTTCGAATAAAATTGATCAACCGGAAGTACGGTTTTACTGAATATTTTTTTTCTCAAAAATGACTATTTTTTCTTTTTAAACTTTGTATAATGATAAAACCTATCACTTCTATTTCAAACATTTTCTCATTTTCTCATCATTGGTAGAATTCCAAATTTGAAAGAAAAAATCAGTTAATCTAGAATTTTCTTGAAAACCGCTGAAAATCTGTTATTTAAGGTTGGCCCATTTTCATAATACTTTTATAAATCTTATATTTAATTGGTACTCGCATTTAAAATCTTATCTAGTAACCATTAGTTATGATTATTTACTGATTAATACAAGTTACCAGTCTGTATCTGCAGTAAAAAAGACAATTTTAGGAATCTTACAAGAATCATTTGGTCTGTACTGATGTAAACTAGGTTGTGAATAGTTCTTATAATACATACTACAGACAAATTAGCCGTTTGGGCCTAACAGAGGAATACCTGTGGTATAAGTGTGATATTGCAAAAGATAAGGGTAGTGGCACAGATCAGACTTGCCGGTAAAAAATTTAGTAGAATTTTATTGCGTGGAAGAAGATTTGTATTCTATCCGGAGGGGGGTCTGCCATAATTGCGAACTTAATACTGAAGGACGACATCCAGCACTTTCTGTTTGAATGGCCCTGCCTTTTCTTTGAATCGGTCCAAATTTTTAAACGATCTTGTTTTAAATGAAACATTATCCACAACTGACAAAATGATTTGTTTTTTTTTAGTTGCCTAAATATGGTAAAAGTAAATTCGCTGTTTAAATTTCTGTCTGCAACTTTAAAAAAAATAGAAAATCGACTTAGTAATGAATTATCTGTATATTGAGGCCAGTATATTATTATTTACTTATTTTTTTAATATACTTTCTATTTATTTTTTACTTGTAGTTTTATGATCCTCCTAGTAAGTTTGCTTTTGTGTTTAGTGACTTGTTTTATTTATTTATCGATGTTAAGGTATAAGAATTGTATTATCTTTTTTATTATTTTACTATTATTATTTCATTACATTAATTTCTGTTTATTTTTCAGTATTATTAGTATTGTATTAGAAAAGGGAACTAAGCTTGATCTAATGTATATAAATGTAATTTATACTACTCCTTTGCCAAGGAATTATAAAATATTCTAGAGCAAATAAACGTGTTATTATTATTGAAAACCGCTGTAATATTTTTTTATTATTAATCTTAGAATCATTTGTTGTGGTGGTTGGTTTCCGCAGAGCTGGAAAGTATCAGTGACATTTTCCGTGTGGTAGTCTGCTTCATTTTGTGGTCATCGACCCCGGTTTCGAACGTTCGCCCATAGGAAATAGAGAGTGTGTAAACTGAGTTTGCTCTATGCAAGTATGTATTGTCACACTGTCTGAAAAACGCATCCTGAAAATGGGCGAACTCCCCGAAACCGGTCGATGACCACAAAATGAAGCCAGGCTACCACACGGAAAATGTCTCTGAATCTTAGAACCACTTTTATTTGAGTTCCATAATGTTTATGTGGCATTGTCTTCTGGATTTCAGTGCTTTAACTGTAATTATTCTAAATAGATTTAAGTGACTACCTGAGCTAAGGGTGCATACCAGCTTGTAATTCTCACTTTTCTATATTTCTTTTGGTATTTCATCCGTCGTAGTATGCATAATATTCATTTGGTTCCTGGCCGGTTTCGGATTTTCATCCATCGTCAGTGTAAATTCATGTAGACGTAATGTTTCTGTTACACTCACACTTGTTGGTAGTATATATGTGGGGGAGGTTAATATTACGTTGAAATAAACTCCCTACATGAACTTGGTAAATTTACTCTGACGATGGATGAAAATTCAAAACCGGCCAGGAAGCAAATGAATATGCATGCTACGGTGGATAAATTACCAGATGTTATCCAGCATTGCGGACGCATCCACACAGTTCTACATTTCTGTTAAAGCTCTCTTTCTAAAAAAAAAAAAAAAAAAAAAAAAAAAAAACAATTTTTGTAATTTTGTAATTTTAATTAACTGCAATTAGAGAAAGTCGTGTTGAATGTTTTACATCAGATTTTATTTTCCTTTTTTCTTAGAGAGTTGGTGAAGGATCCATTACCGGGGCCTTTTTTTTTCTTGGGGAGCAAACCCCTTACGACCTATTTGACTTAAATAGGCGTGAATGCCATAGGAAGAAAAAGTGGAAAGAATTAGCAACTGTAAGATTTAGAAGAGTTTGTAACATATAAGAATATTGTAGATATTTTACAGTTTAAAATTAAAATTGTTTAAATAACAAATAATTAATAGTAAAACTACTGAATTTAATTGTACGAAATTAGATTAATTAAATATGTGAAGATTATCTTCACAGAAAAGATGTAGGCACCCACTCCGGCATAAGGATTTGATATATTTTGTTAGAAAAAAAAGAAACTTGTTGTTAATAATGAAAACTTTTATTTTGTCCAAAAAAAAAATATAAATTTCTTAATAATTTTTGATCCTATTTGATGTAATGAATATATTTTAAATTAAACGAAAGAAAATAATAATTAACCTGCATTCTCCCCCAAAAAAATATTCAATTAAACTAAAATATAAAAACTTTTAATAAGTATATGATTATTATAAGAAAAGTATGAATTATTACCAACCTAAATATTATACTGTAGTGAAAACAAGGATGATATAGTTGCGTGACAGTACCTACACATTTTTATTTATTTATTTATTTTTTTCTAAAAAATGTAATTGCATTCTTGAGCAATACTCTCATTTACTAGTTCGGTTTAGTTTCATTTTTTACAACTAACTACTCATAAACACTATTATTTTTTTTTTGGTAGTCTGTTATCTTCTTTAAAATGAAACCATTAACTTATACATACCACGCACTTTTCTAAATCTAGAACTAGTTTTATTTTCATAATTTTTTGATGAACTACGTTTTTATATTACACTTGTAACTTCAACAATGTGTACTTTAAATGTTTAGGGCGTTGTCTAATAAATGAAAACATTATCAATATCTAAGAAAATATTAATTAATTTATTTATTTATTATATTCTCTTACTTCTGGTAATAAAAACAAGAAATTATTAATTTCTCTTATTTCTGGAAATATTTTTAGCGATTAGTTTGAATGTATTTGTGTGTGTGTGTGTGTGTGTGTGTGTGTGTAAACAAAAAAATTGCAGGAATCGCGACTTTATAATATATAAAGGAAAATTTTCTAGCAAATATAGATTATAGTATCTGTAGTGGGAAGAAGCAAATGGAGAAAAAATTGAAATAATTTTGGAAATATATTTTATATTTAAAGAAAATTAGGTATTTGAAAGAAAAATGAAAGTTGGCTGGCAAAAGGGTAAAAATCCAGGTACAAGACTACCGTTACAAGAGAGGTCGGAGAACTTAGTTAGCATTGTCTGTTACCCCTTCTATAAAAGGGGGGCAGGTTTTACCAAGAAAAACATTCTTTCACCAGACTAGTCAAAATACTGCATTCAACCAATGCAATCTAAATTCGACATTCAACCAGTAACATTAGTCTCAGAAGTCGCTCTCTTAACTTCAGTGCCAGTTAAAGTGTTGAAACACTTTCGAATTCAATCAAGCTAGCCTAGTTTCTATATATTCATAAGCTTTTTACATTCATTGCAATTAACTTGTAGTTGAAATTTTAAGAGAATATATATTTAAAGTTAAGAGTGGTGGCTATTTACTTATTTCTAACACTTCTCTCTCTTTAAACAAGCCCCCTTTACAAAACCACTCAGACTACAATACTTACAAATATACAACATATCACACCAAATATATTTCATATCAGGATATTATTCAAGAACATGAGCCCGAGCAAGTCCTTCATCTTTGTTCTACGCTTTAATGCAAATTTACTGTAGTTGACACGGCCAAATTTATAATCTAAAGCCAATTCTATTAAATTTGAGATAATGCTGCACAAGTTGTAGGAAGTGTTCTCATAATTTGTAACATGTATGACAAATTATCGGAGGCCCGATTCCGGCTAATTTTTTTTTGAATATATGGAAAATAATTAAATGTACACTCAGCCACAAAAAATGGGGCATTAATTATATGTTTTTATAGTTTTCAATATAAAATCACAATAACTCAGTACATTGTAAGTAACTTTGGTATATTTATGTTTATAACTAATACAAAGTTTAGTCCGCAAGAGGTATCTGTTGCATGCACTTACTTGGGGAGTAGCGATCCCACGGGTTACTATAGCTCAGTACTCCATGCACTTCGTCAGAACAGTACATGATACACTTAAACTACATACACTCTACTCTTTATAAAGAAGGATAAACACAGTACACAAACTAGGATCTCGGTCCCTACTTAATTGGCGTAAGCAAAGGGAGAAGGAAGGGATTAGCTCAGTGGTAGTGCCCTGGACTAGCAACGCGGAGGTGCCAAGTTCGAATCCAGCATGCTGCCCTTGGATTTGCTCTTCCTAGGAGCCATGGAGAACTCACTGTCCGGTGATGGGCAGTGTTGTCTTCTGTAGCTAGAGAACACTGGTTGGAGGCCGGCAGTGCACTGAGAAGCCTCCGGGGGGGCACAATTGATCTTTCAGGTCGCAGTGCAATAATCCCCTACAACAATCTACAATACAAAGTTTAACGATAGAAAGTTGCGTCGTCAACTATAATATTTTGTAGGCCCATTTCGTTTGAACATACAGCTTTCCTTGCAAGAATTTATTTATTTCATTTTCTCACCTTTATGTAAAGGAACGTCATCTGTAATTATAAATTAAAATGATAAATAATTTTGAGTCTGTAATGAAAACAAAAATCATTATCGACTGAATAAAATGTCTGATTCATCAAAATAATTTTTCAGCTTCTTCTTGAACGGCCTCAGATCCAGTTTCTTACCGAACAGGGTAAGCCAACTTATTAATTATTTTGGGCTAAATTAAATTAATTATTATTACTTTCTCTTATTTTTTTTTTTTCAATTTAAGACGCGTCAACATCTATGGTTATTGGCGCAGGGAGTTTTCTCAATGCACTGCCGCCGAACAGTGTTCTCAAAGTTACAGACACAACGCCGCCCATCACCGGACAAGTGAGCTGAAGAGGCTCGTAGGAAGAAAAAAAATCTAAGGGTACTATAGCTGGACTCGAACCCGAGGCCTACGCGTGGGAGTCCAGTACGCTAACCACTCAGCTATTCCCTTCCCTATTTAATTAATTATTAACTTATTAATCACATAAGAATGTTTTTAGAATGCATGGTTGGCTCTGGAAAGTTGTATTAACAATTTGTTTCTAATATTATAATTATGGATCTTAGTAAACTTGGTGAAATTTAGTTTTGTAATTAAACGTGAATACTGCAGTGTGAATTAGACGGAAAATGAGCAAGGTTCAATATTCCGGCCTTCTTGAAAAGTGGTCGAACTAGAAACTTGGAATAAATACCGTATTACCTTCTTTTAAAATCTTGCAGCACAAGTGGAATAATCTCAAAAATATATACAATATAATGAGCGAGAAAGACTCAATTTTCCAAAAAAATTTATCAATCAAAGTGAAATCCCTGACATAATATGAATACAACCTCCGTGACAGATAGATTTGAATTAATAGCTTAGGAATTACATTGTCAAATTAATCCTTCCAGAATATGCCCTTTGAAATGTTGATTTCAAGAAATAAAGCCGGATTTTACAAATTCAATGCTGCTAGAATTCAGATAGATAAGAGGTATCATTTTTTTTTCGGCACCGCTGTTGGATGCATTCAGTAGTTGAGAAACACAATTTTTAGCAGTAACTATATTGTTTGGAATAGAGAGATATCAGTAATAATTGCACTTATGGTCTTCAGCATCTAGAGAAAGTTTATTTAATAAACTATATTTCTCCACCATATTATAATTAATGTAAACGCTATAGAGAAGGGGTCCCAAGTACAGACCTTGAGGAACACCATTTTTAGCAGTCAACAAGCCAGAACGACATTTCTTGCGTCAAACAGTTTGAATTATCTAGATTTTCTAACAGTCGCCGACATACTCAATAAATTATGTAATAATTAGATAAAAATATGGGAAAATTATTAATTTAGTAAAACAGTTGTTTAGTTATTTATTTTAACTCAATTAACATTAAAAGACATTGAAATGGAGATGTAGAAACTATTAGTACCATATGTTGAACAGCATAGGTTAGAAATAATGCAAATCAATGTTACCAAGATTACATTCTTGGGGGGATTTTATGTTTAAAAGAAGTGGGGGTGTGTAGAACGCAAGCAGATAAGGTGAGCTGAACAGTAGGTGTGTTAAGTGAAGGCAGGTCCTCCAACTATCATCCAGTGTGTACACATTTATCTCATACCTGAAGCACATTAAAGAAATAGAGGGGGGGAATAGGAGAGAAATAATGTTAAACTTTTAAAGTAGTGGGGGTATGATCAGAGTGGCGCCTTTGTCAGTCTTACACTACGCTACCTGTGAGTCGCACCTGAGTTATTTATATAGATTTTTGTTTTGTTTTTGTTTTTGTTTTGTTTTTTCACACGAGATTTCAAATAACATATTAAAAAATTTTTGTCTCCTTCAATTTTTTCATTAATATCTTTATTATAATTAAAAAAAACTAACCACCTTTAGGATATAAACAATACACAAAGAAGATTAATTTCATTCGTGAAATCCCTCCCTTCCCCCCTAAAAAAAAAAAAAAAAAAAAAAAAAAAAATTAAAATCACAAAACTATGCTAATATCAAGTACAGCTTCCACACCACAACAACAAAAATTATCCGATTTTTCTGTGTCCGCCTTGTGTCGTACATCACCGGAACCGGCAAATCCACCATCTTCAGGATCTTCAGATGCTGTAGTCACTAATTGGCGTTTGGATTCATTACCAGTGCCTGCTACATTACCTGTATTACCTTCGGTTACACAACCACCAGGTAAGTAATGAAAATAATATTTATTTAAAAAAAAAATAATTAATTAATTTACAAAAATAAAAATAAGAACATTGAGGTACGGGGGAATCTGTTGCTAAATATTTGAAATAATAAATTAACTAGAAATATACCCTTACAGTATAATCCATTCTTTTATATAACATTAATCATTAATTAAACTGAATAATTTGTTTATTTATTTTAATATTAAACTATATTAATAATTGAGAGTTCTTTTATTAATTATGGATAAAAAAAAAGACGTTTTGCTGAAATATTAAACATCATTAATTTATTCAATTCTTCTTTGTTAATCTCGTAAAACTTTCCCAAATTTTGGCAAAAAAATGGCCAAAAAAAAGAGTAATATTTAATAGTTATTAAACTCAAAAATAAAAAATATTAATGATATATCTTTACAGTAAATATTCTTATGATCCGGAACTACTGTACAAAACAAGTTAAGTAAGTTTAAAAAAAAAAAAAAAATTATAAATATTTATGAAGCGGGGCTATATTAAGTGCTCTTAATTTTATGCCCCCCCCCAAAAAAAAGTCTCATTCTTAAAAAAAAAATCGAACAATAATTTTAAACTAAAATATATTAGAATTATATTTTTTTAAAATTAAAAATTAAATTCATTTTTAAATTTATCATAATCATTTAAATATTTTTATATTTTGAAAAAAATTATTATTAAGTTTTAATCGAAAACTCCTTATATATTAAAAAAAAAAAAAAATACAAGGTACCTAAATTTTTCAGAATAATGAAAAAAACGTGAAAAAAACTTTGATTGATTAAAAATAAAATTTAATATCATCTCATGAGATTAAACTACTAATGCCATCTAGTTGTGAAAACCGAAAATAATAAAAAAAAAAAAAAAACATATATCAGAAATCAGGTGATATTCTGTTGATAAGGAAATGTCCCTCATAATTTTTATTTCTTGAAAATAAACCTATAATAGATTTAAAAAAAAAAAAAAAAAAATGATAGTATCAAATCAAGAATTCTATAAAAAGTAATTATTCTTTATATTAAATAGTTTTTTAAAGAGTTCCAAAATTTCAAACTTCCTTTTTTTTAGAAACAACCTTTTTAACACGTTTATATAATAAGAGATGTTAATAAAGATAATCATATATAATTATAGCTCATTTACAACACAGTATACTTCGAATTGTAAATAATCTGGTACTAGAAAAATTCGTCAAAATGGTATATCTACTATTCGTGTAAGCAAAGAAAGTGTTTTTTTTTTTTGCACTGGTTAAAACCACTCTACAGAAAATTGACAAAATATAAATATTTAAATAATTTAATTTGACTTTTCGTGAAAATTCGTGAAAATGGAACGCCATTTTTTTCTTCTTTTTTTTAATGATCGTTCCAAATTGGGTAAAGGCCCACATTTTTGTGATTAATGTTTACGTATTTTGAACACATCTATATATATCTCTAAATCTTTATATCGTTTGCCACGCTATGGCTACTGCCAAATGAGAACTTCAATCAGATTTTTTGAAGTCTAGAGCGTAAAATGTTTAAAGTCATTTTTACTTTATCATATTGTTATTACTTTATTATGGACTTCATTTTCTTTGTTTTCTTGTTTATATGATGCAATTATTAAATACTATCATTTCTAATTATTTCTAGATTCTTTTTTGAATCAAACAAGATTTTTGATGTTCTCTATAAACTTTGAAACTTATAATTGGGAATTTTAGGAATTTACTTTTATTTTTTAATATTAATTTAAAACTACATTGCTTCTAGTAATCTTCGATTACTAAGAAGGTTTTCGTGACTTGTGCGTTGTCTTGTTTGAAGGAGTATACTTCTTCAATTAACTCAAAAGGGTTATTTTACGGGTCAAACGGAATGTACGCGTTCTAGGTGAATAGAGCAGAGATTGGATATAATCGCTTGACCATCAAAATGAATGACGCCTTCGTAGATCAACCACAAGCACAGCATCACTTTTTCTCAAATCTTTCTCTTCGGGGCACCGTACAGCTGGTTGGCCTGATCTAATCCATTGTTTTTTTTTGTTTGTAAGTTGTCAAAATAAACCCCACTTTCCATTGCAACTTGAGAAATGAAAATCACTCCAAAGTTTTGAAGAAGGGTTTTATACAGACTTCAACTTGGCGTGCTGCTTGTTGTGGGCGTAAAGTGATGTGAATGTTTCGACTATAGCGGAGGTTTATGATTGAGTGGGACTCCCCTAATTCACCAGAAGGTTTTTCCCTGGTGCAAGTAATCCACCTCTACAGCTGTAGATCCAGCCAGTGCTGTATCTAAGAAGAGAGGACGTTCTGTATGAAGCTTACTTTCCAGGCTCATATCATTAAAAATTTTTGAACCAATTTTGTGCAGCCCATGATCAGTGCGGAGTCTCCTCTCTCTACTTCATTAATTTTAGAAACGGCGTTTGTGGTAAAAGCCTTTTTTTTTAAAGTAGTTGGGCAAAATCGCCCAGATTTCTAGAATCAATTCGATCATTTCTTAAATCGCTCACAAATCGCATAGATCTTTCTCCATAGTCAGTTAAAATTATTGTGGATATTTATTTGCACTAAAGGCAAGAGTTTTTTTTGGGTTACCTCTAAGCAAAATTCTAGGTAATCTTAATATCGGGTGAAATTTGTTTTCTTGGTGAGTGACTAGGGTCGAGGAAAAAAAAAAAAACAAAACAAAATTTTGCGTAGAATCTTGCGGCAGATAAGCCGGATATTTAGATAACCCTAAAATAATTTGACAGAGAATTTTTTTTTTAAATTTGTATTTTTTACACCAAATTTTTATTCAGTCGGGGACAAAGTCCCCAAAGGAACCAAATAGATTTAAATTGCAGGCAGGTTTCCATCATAATTACCACTTTTCCTGTGGTAAAGGATTGAATTTTTGCGAAAGAAATTCTAAAAAATTGTTTTCTTTGATTAATAAACTTTTAGTTTGAAGTAAGTGTAAAATTAGTGAACAAAGTTACTGTATTAATCATTTATTAAATTATTTACACCGGGTTAATGTGACACACCATAACCAGAGAGAGATACCTAAAATTTAATCTGGGTTATGATGTGGTTTAATAACAGTACAATCGTTATTTAGTATTGTGTAACAAAAAGTTTGTACTTTTTTTTCTTCTCTTAATCTTCAACAGTACTTTACTAAGAAGTTACTTTATTAAACACTAGTTTACCAAAATTTTTTTTTTAGGCACCCCTTTTTTTAATTTCAGTTTATGCTTGTGAAAAAACTATGGAGAAAGATCTATGCGATTTGTGAGCGATTTAAGAAATTACCGAATTGATTCCAGAAATGTAGGCGATTTTGCCCAACTACTTAAAAAAAAAAAGGCTACTGCCACAAACGCCGCTTCTAAAATTAATGAAGTAGAGAGAGGAGACTCCGTACTGATCATGGGCTGCACAGAATTGGTTCAAAAATTTTTAATGATTTTTGAGCCTGGAAAGTAAGCTTCATACAGGATGTCCTATCTCCTTAGATTCAGCACTGGCTGAATCTACAGCTGTAGAGGTGGATTACTTGCACCAGGGAAAAAACCTTCTGGTGAATTAGGGGAGTCCCACTCAATCATTTACCGCCGCTATAGTCGAAATATCCACATCACTTTACGCCCAAAACAAGCCGCACGCCAAGTTGAAGTCTGTATAAAACCCTTCTTCAAAACTTGAGTGATTTTTCATTTCTCAAATTACAATGAAAAGTTGGGTTTATTTTGACCGCGAACAAACAAAAAAAAACAATGGATTAGATCAGGCCAACCAGCTGTATCGTACCCCGAAGAGAAAGATTTGAGAAAAAGTGATGCTGTGCTTGTGGTTGATCTACGAGAACGTCATTCATTTTGATGGCCAAGCGATTATATCCAAACTCTACTGTATTCACTTAGAATGTGTAAATTCCGTTTTGGCTGCGGAATATCCCTTTTGAGTTAATTGAAAAAGTATACAACTTCAACAAGACAACGCACAAGTCACGAAAACCTTCTCAGTAATCGAAGATCTGAATTTTGAGCTCCTCCCTAACCCACCTTACATCCCAATTTTGACACCCTCTGATTACTATCTCTTCCGCTAGATGGTCCACTTTTTTTACATGGTAAAAGATTTACAAATACGGAGGAGGTGAAAACGAAAAATGTTTAGAGTTTTTGCATCGATTTGGTTGGCTCACAGATGGGTTTAAGTTGTAGAATATGATGGCCTGTATTTCGTGGAGTAAGCTTAGTAAGTGAATAAACAAACCATTTTTGAATTGTAAGATAAAAACCGCCAAGACTTTTGTTACAGCATTATTTATATATAAATATACCAATAAAATTTACTGAAATAGGTAATGAATCGACTGCCGATTTTTCTTAAATATTAAACAAGACCTTTATTAATATTATTTATGTATTTTTTGTATTGCATTATCAATTGTCATTTTTATTTTCTATTTTTTTTTTTGGTTTATCAGTTAAGACACAACTCCCATTGAGCGTGGTGCCCTAACTGTCTTCATCTCTCATGAATGTCTTGAGCTGCCTAATAAGCAATTACTCAAAACTAAATCAGGACGCTAAGATATTTATTCATTCAAAATTTATCCCGATTTAATCAATTACTTGAGGAATTTATCTGAGCTCCTTAAAAAAAAAAAACATTAATCAACATTCAAAATTGTGAAATATTATATTATTGGTGTCGGGTATACCTGTCATATGAAGAAATGTCTAAAGAGTGATGTGTTTCAATGATTGTGAGAATACGATAAACTTTAAACCGGAAGGTAGCTCAAACTTAACATTTTGTTGAGATACAAGATCTGGGTATCTCTCTAAAGGTTTCAGTCAACTTTTCTGAATATTTTTTTAATGTCGACCTCAGTAAATATTATTATTAACTCATATATTTGAAATATTTTTTCCAGATACTTTGATTTTACGTTTAAAAAGACTTAATAAGGAAAAACCAAATATGTCAACGTTGAAGGAAATTTGTCTGTTAGAATTGTGAAAATTGCGCTGAGAGAAAAGTCCTGTGGCGACTTTACATCAGATTATTTATTGATTGGACATTTATTGCAATAAATGTAGTAATATTTTCCAATTACTTTCTTTTTAATAAGAAAACTTGGAATATTTACTGAACATTTAATTTAACATAAGAAGGCTCTTGAATATGATTACACTGTATGGCAGCACCCTTTGCCAGACTCCAAGCAAAACTTGTGACACTTTGAAGAAGTCTACGGCAAAACCCTAAAACTAAACTAAAATACCTGACGATTTATTTAAAAAAAAAAAAAAAAAATGTTCTAAATAAAAATAATGGATTTACATAATATAAACTTATCTGCAATTAGCATTTCGAGCTTCAGAAACAAAACTGTTGTAGCAGTTAACGAGGAAAACCCCGATAAAACTCAGAAACGAATTCGGCAGAAAACAACATTTCTGATTAACCTTTTGTCACAAAACTTGGAATTCTAGCAGTGTTTTCACTGGATCTTAGCATATTGATCGCGTCAAATGTTGAGGGATTTATTTTTCCCAATGGAACCTCAAATAGGAACTAAAAGGGAATGATTAGCGTACTGGACTCCCACGCGGAGGTCCCTGGTATAAGTCGAGATTTTTTTCTTCCTAGGAGCCTCTATAGCTTACTGTTCGATGATAAACAGTGATGTCTGTAACGAGGGAACAATGTCCGGAGGCGGGCAGTGCACTAAGAAGACCGTAGTGCACTCCGGGCGCCAATGACTGTAGATGTTAACGCTCTTTAAATTAAAAAAAAAAAAAAGTATGTTAGAATCTTATAAAATGTTTATTTAGGCCTAAAGTTGGCTCCCAAATCGACTGGGATTTACAAAGTTGTACGTGACTATTGTGTGCCCGCACATTCGGGGAAATAATAATATATTCCTATTTTTATAATAATGGAACAAAGACTGTACGGAGGGATACAATCAAAATCATTGTCGTCAGAAATACTAAGAATAATTGTCTGAATTTGGTGATTGTCGGAGGTTGGGTTAATTTCACTTAATATTGAACATAAATAAATATTTGTTGTGGTGGTTGGTTCCGCAGAGCTGGAAAGCATCAGAGACATTTTCCGTGGTTAGAGTTAGTGTGAAACTAAGTCTCTGTACGAGTCTGTGTTGGCACACTGTCTGAAGAACGCATCCTGAAGATGGGCGAACGCCCGAAATTGGTCGATGACCACAAAATGAAGCAGGCTACCACGGAAAATGTCTCTGATAAATAAATATATTTGTATTCCATCTTAACCCTTCCTTATTATTTCTTTGATGCTTATTTTTGTTGGGAGTCAGGATTGTAAAAAAGGTAATTTTATTTTTCTGCTAAAAGTTTTGGGTTGTTTTCCATCTTTAGTAGGGTATCTATATTAAAAAAAAAAAAATTTAAGATTGCCCAAGATAAGGTTTCAGGAGATTGCGGCATTTTAAAAGAGGAAATTTGGTATCTTGATAAGAAGAGTTTTTTTTAGAATAATTGAACAGTACTCTTTTTAGATATAGTTGTTGTTTCAAATATTCATATAAGTTTTTGTTTATTAAAAAATCTATGCCAGCGTTGTTATTATCTAGGGTATTAACAAATTTTGTAACGATCCTGAAGTGGCTCATTGCAACATGGGCGAAAAGTCGGTAGTTAACCAAACCATTGACGCGGTTTCAACTTGGAAAGTCAAGGTGTTTTTCATGAAAATGTCCACGGAAACCTAAAAGATCAGATACATTTAGTTCTAAATCCCATATTAATGCTGAAAACAAACAGCAATCTTTAAAAACTGTAAGATGAATCTCTTTTAAGATTCTCTTTACTAATTTAAGGCATTTCAGTAATAACATCCAAAGATATCACCTCCGTTCATCTTTCATGATGAACATTTTGTTCAAATAAAGAAAAAAAATAATTAATTTTTTTATCATTTTTCTTGCATAGAAACGGATTGATTGAATGTTTTATTTTACTTTTTATATATATTATTTTTAACGAACATTTCTTTGTAATGTTGAGTATTCTGTGTAGAAAAATACACTTCATATACTTTCATATTTAAGAAAAATCGCGTTTAATGAAAAATGCATTTGGTATGATCATTGGAAACGCCTTCTATCTTAATCTTTAAGATTTTCATCTTTTTATTCAAAGTTCTTCAACTTTCTTTATGGCGACGACATTTATTACGATTTTTTTTTCCATCTTTTTTTCATTTGCAATTATTTCTTTTCTTTAATTATATATTAGGCATTTGTAAAAAATTAGTGTTGGAGAATAAAATCGTGTGAACTTCTAATAAACTTCTTAGATGTTGGTTCACATAAACAATTTTACTTAGATTTTACTAGCAACGGTTTCATAATAATTAATGTGAAACCAGTTATATGAACCTGCATCTAACAATTACATCTAAGAAGTTTGTAAAAAAAAAAATTGTTCAGTATATTATTGTTAATTAATAGTAATTGAAGAAAAATCAGCTTTTCATGGAAAAACTTCCATTCAGTCTAAGCTTAGATGCTTCTTTTACGGCATTATTTGCAAACTAAGGTATTATTATTATTATTATTATTATTCGTCTGTGGGGAAGGACCAAATCCTACGCTATCCAAAGTCCCACTGGGTCCATATTGCTACCCAAAATAAAAACAACAACAAATCGGGTCTAGAACAAAAATCCCGACCCGAGTCTCAGCCAACTAAGATTCATCGCAGTCTGAAAAAATCGGACCATAACCTTAAAGGGAAATAGTCTAAGTTCTTCAACAGAAAACCCTGTTGCGACCAAAGGTGCTGAACCTAATTTCCTCACAACCAAAGTAATCTGTCATAAGATAGATGAGTGTTACTTCCTCTGTGTCTCACTAACTCTACAAAAAAGTGTCTGACATAAGCCCCATCACGTAGTGGTGTCTCCTTAAAACACAATGCCCAGTAATGGATCCAACCAGATTCCTGAGGGAAGTCCCGTGAAAGACACAGCAATATCACTAATTAGCCCTGTCCAGATCCCCAATGAGCATCTTAGACTGCCGACAACACACTGAGCTTATCCATAGCGAAGAATGCTGTGAAACTACATATGCCTGGTAGCTTGATAGGCATGCACCTAAAGATATAACAACCAACAGCACCATGCCACCGTTTTTTATAGAAGACGAACTAATCGTTTGTAAAAGTCACCGTTTTTGTGGAAAAATTCTCTCAATTAACTGTTATTAATTGCAATAAGAAGTTTCACATGACAAATCTTTACAGAAATGGGAATCAAGGCTTTTCCTCTTTATTTGTTAATTGTGGATTAAAAAAAGTACTTACATTAGAATGGATTGTTACAGGGGGATTATTGCACTGCGACCTAAAAGATCTATTGTGCCCCCCCGGAGCCTTCTCAGTGCCATGCCAGCCTCCGAGTAATGTTGTTCAGTTACAGACAACACTGCCCATCACCGGACAGTGAGCGCAGAGGCTCTTTTTTTTTTTTGTTTTTTTTGGCACTACAGCCCTTGAAGGGCCTTGACCTCCTTAGTAATTTGCCTCCAGCTCTCTCTATCTAGGGCCTTTCTTCTCCAATGCCTCACACCAAGCCTTCTGAGGTCCTCCTCCGCGTCCTCCAACCAAGGCCTTCTAGGTCTTCCCACTTTCCTCCTTCCTTCTGGGCGATTCCGGAAAAGCTTTTTCAGTGCTCGATCCTCATCCATTCTCTCCAAATGTCCCAGCCATATCAATCTTTTGCTCCTCACCTCGGCAACCAGATCCGGCGATGCAAACAATTCTTTCAGCTCTGTGTTACTTTTTATCTTCCACGAGCCATTTATAAGATTTGGCCCGTAAATCTTACGTAACACACGCCTTTCCCACACCAGAAGTTGATTGCACTCGCTCTCATTCAGTATCCATGTTTCCGAAGCATAAAGAACTATCGGCCGGATAACTGTCTTATAGAGAAAATCTAAGGGCAGCATGCTGGATCTAAGGGGGCGGCGTGCTGGGACCTCCGCGTTACTAGTTAGCGCGCTACCACAGAGCTTATCTTTTCCTTCTCCATTGGCTTATGCCAATTAACTAGGAACGGAGACCCTAGTTCGTGTACTATGTTCGTAACTACTTGCCATTTGTATTTGAAAATTTTCCCGTGCATAATTAATTTGAATGAGAACTCAGGTTGAAATGTGAACATACTCTTCTCTCTAATCTTCTATTTCAATGTATTATATCGCCATCTTCGTAATATTAAGGGTAGATTGTACATTGTCGTAGGGAATTATTGCACTGCGACCTGAAAGATCTGTTGTGCCCCACGGAGCCTTCTCCAATGCATAGCCGGCTCCCTAGCAGCGTTCTCTAGCTACAGACAACACTGCCCATCACCGAGTAGTGAGTTGTAGAGACTCCTAGGAAGAAAAAAATCTAATGGCAGCATGCTGGATTTGAAGCCGGGAACTCCGCGTTGCTAGTCCAGCACGCTACCATCAGCTAATCCCTTCCTTCTCCCTTGCCTTACGCCAATTAACTAGGAACGGAGACCCTAGTCAGTGTACTATGTTTGTCCTTGTCTGTAAATCGTAGAGTGTATGTAGTTTAAGTGTATTGTGTACTGTTCTGACGGTACTGAGCTGTGGCAACACGTGGGTTCCCTATTCCCCAAATAACTGCATACAACATATACTTCTTGCGGCCAGTTATCTACTTAAACCACTGATAATAAAAAATATATGATTTATTTGAAAATTTGCTCTCATCAAATTTAATAAGATATTAACGCAGAAAAATCTACAGTAAATGAAATAAAATGAACTTCATTTGTTTATACAGTTAATGACAGTCATATTCATACAGTAGTCATAATGTACATAGTGTGCATAATGTGCATAATGAAAATAGTAACATTTGCTTTATCTAAAGGAATTTATTAGAATAATATAAATATCAAAAACAAAGTACAAACCTGATGCGACTTTCTATATTCATACACACTACATATACTCATTCATTCTCTAATAATTGTTTACTATTTCATCTCTAAAGGTATTCATTAGTCAAATTACATTCAGTTTAATGTTTTCTATCATTTTTGGTGGGTCTAATTTAAATTTAAAAGTGAAAATAGGAAGTGGTAAAGACACGAGTAGTGAAATTCGTAAAATCATAATTGAAAATTGGAAAAGTGGAAAAAGTTTGCGTGAAATTGGAAAATTAATAAATAGAAGCCATGCTACAGTACAA
Organism: Triatoma infestans; assembly: GCA_011037195.1. NCBI lineage: Eukaryota > Metazoa > Arthropoda > Insecta > Hemiptera > Reduviidae > Triatoma > Triatoma infestans. The sequence goes on along the minus strand of JAAEAF010002924.1, from coordinate 84,841 downwards.
AGTATCATTAACCGGTACAGAAATTAAAATACAATTGAAAATAAGGCAAGAAATTTAAATAGAAGGTTGCTCAGCAATTATGATGAACGATTCCTAGTAAGAAAAGTGAAAGAAAATCCTTAAATAAATGCCCCAAGCTTAGCTGTGGAGATGAGTTTTAGGTTGGGAAAGAATATTAATCCTGTGACTGTTCGTAGAGCCCTCGAAAGAAATTCGTTTTTTTCCAGGACAGCCAGGAAGAAACCGTTTGTAAATAAAAAAACACGGGATCCAAAATACAAGTCAATTTAAGGAGAAAGTAATTGAAGAATTGTAATTGAAAAACTTTACCAGTTTCCGGTCAGATTGTAAAATGTTAATTTTAGTTTCGTCTTTAAAAATAAAACGTTTTTCCAGAAATCAAACCGATGATTTCTGTAAGTATAAGCGAGTTGAACCCGTGTTTTTTATTTTTTTTTATTTACAAAAGGTTTCTTCCTTGCTGTCCTGGAAAAAAACGAATTTCTTTTGAGGGCTCTACGAGCAGTCACAGGATTAATATTCCTTCCCAACCTAAAACTCATCTCCACGGCTAAGCTTGGGGGCACTTATTTAAGGATTTTCTTTCACTTTTCTTACTAGGAATCGTTCATCATAATCGCTGAGCAAACCTTCTACTTAAATTTCTTGCCTTATTTTCAATTCTGTTTTCATTTCTGTACCGGTTAATAATCCTTTGTACTGTAGCATGGCTTCTATTTATTAATTTTCCAATTTCACGCAAACTTTTTCCACTTTTCCAATTTTCAATTATGATTTTACGAATTTCACTACTCGTGTCTTTTACCTCTTTCCATTTTCACTTTTAAATTTAAATTAGACCCACCAAAAATGATAGAAAACATTAAACTGAATGTAATTTGACCAATGAATACCTTTAGAGATGAAATAGTAGATAATTATTAGAGAATGAATGAGTATATTGTAGTGTGTATGAATACGAAAGTCACATCAGGTTGGTACTTTGTTTTTGATATTTATATTATTCTAATAAATTCCTTTAGATAAAGCAAATGTTACTATTTTATAGCAAGCAGCTAATTGTGTCAAATATATTTCATATAAAGTTGGTAAAAAAAAAAAAAAGTACATATACGTATACATTATGCACATTGTTTACATTATGACTACTGCATGAATATGACTGTCATTAACTGTATTAAAAACAAATTCTTATTTTTTTTTGGATTTGTTCCCGTGCAAAATGGCAGAGAATCAATCTGTTTACGAATTTTATACCATTTTAAATTAATAATCGTTGATCTAGAATTTAAGATTCGTCTCTATTTTTCAGCCCATCTTATTCTACATTTTATGGATTTATTTCAAACTATATATTAGGATAATAGGTTGTTATGGTTACAAAACAAAAACAAGATATAAAGCTCAGCTGTTTTCTAATATTAGAAGTAATTTGTTTTTTTTTGTAATACAAAAACGAACAAATTGAGATAAAAATTACAAAAATAAAAAAAAAAATTGTCAAAGAGAAAATTACGAACAAATTTATGTATGCAAGTTATATTACAATATTTGTATACATATATTTTATATAATAAGGTTGTCATATGGAATAAATTATTACATTTAAAGGTACATATGTTGTCATTAAATACTAAATATATCTTGATAAACTGCTCTCCTCTATGATTATCTTGTAGTTTTTTAAAGATTATCCATCCCAACTTATACGCTCAGAATAGATGTGCTTAATTTTTTTACTATATATTTTATTTTATTTTATTTTTTTTTTATAAAATAAACAATATATATTATATTATTGGATTTGTTGTATAGAATATATAATTTGTGTTGATATATTTATGATGTGCGTAATATATATATATATATATATTTTTAATTCTAAATAATTGCAAAAATTACAATAAATTTAGAAAGTTTGTTTAATCATTTGCTTATTTTTTTTTTGTATATATTTTACCATCATATTCTTGAACATTCAGCCTTAACAGTAATATTAATTAATTAATTCAAACGTTTCTAACACGGGAAATTATGTCAAAGTTAAAAGAAAATATACTCACCACCCATACATACAAACAACTTATCTTCGATAGTTGCCTGCGTTTCAACTTTCAAACATAGTAGAAGGTATTAACAAATCAAATCAAATCATCTATCTAATTTAAATATGGCCTTTAACTTTACGAATAATTCTAAGCAAATTTTTCGTCAACAAATACAAATTTTTACTTTCTCTTACTCCTAGTAAGAGGAAGTATTGTAATCGTGTCAAAATTTTCGATATTGAGTTTTCACTGGAAATATCTGTTTTGAGGTCCCCCCGAGTCCAAAAAAAAATGGTTTTTAGCAAATGGTCTGTATGTGTTTTGTGTGTGTGTATGTATGTATGTGAACAGTATAGCTCAAAAACGAAAAATCGTAAAAAGTTCAAACTTGATATTCCGTTTTAAGTATCACCATGGGATACGACAGAACGCCAGCGGTTTTCTCGAAAAATGGCTCTAACGATTTTCTTTAAACTTGTAGTATCAACTATACTTACAAAGATGTACAATTTTTATTTGAAACATTTCTCCGGAAAAATGCATTTAAGGGGGGTGGTGGTAGGTTGTCCTCTAAAGTGCTATTTCAGTTTACTATACAATTATTCTATCAGCTAAACAATATTAATTAGAATTAAATGTGTTGTTGAAATTCCGAGTTTGAAAAAAATCGGATAACAGGAAGTGCGTTTTTAGATGGCGGAAGTGTATTTTTCAGTTTTCTGGTATTTTTTTTTTATTTTCTTGCAATTTTCTCAAAATTGGCTCCGGCGATTTTCTTCAAACTTGGTATATCAACTACACATTCAAATATCTACAACTTTTATTTAAAACATTTCTCTAGAAAAATTCATTTAAGGGCACTTCTGGGCGAGGGGTAGGGTTAGGTTTTTATCTAAAGTGCTATCATAGTTGATTATACAATTCTATCATCCAAACAGAATTAATTAGAAATAAATAGATGGCCAAAATTCTGAGTTTCAAGAAAATTAGTAAACTGGATTAGTGGGCTTTTACTGAACTTTTTTTTAGTTTTCGATGAACTCCAACGAATTTCATTAAATTTGCTACACAAACTATAAAATTTGTCAATTACAATTTTGAAAACTGTTGTAAGAGAATGTTGTGTGAGTGTTTCACACCAGATTTTTTTTTTTCTATTGGATATTGAGTCACAGTTTAACATAAATATCTAATGTATCTAATTCAGAATTTGATAGGTTAACAAAATATTTATGTCTATAAACTATACATTGTCTTACATTCTAATAGGTGATGAACAATCGTTGTATCCTACGATAAATCATATTTACAAAGTAAACCATTTTCTCTGCGGATTAAAATAATATATTTTTAATTATAACCCTTGGATACTTATTTTGTTTGCTAAAAACATAACTGAGCAACAACTACTTTTAGAAATTCTAATGGAACGTTTTGTGGAAAGATATTATTGTAGACAGTTAAATTGACTAACAAATCTTAATATACATATTGGATTTAGTTTTATAAAGAGCTTTAATGTCCGGTACTAATAAAGTGGTTTTTATAAGATTTTAATCGAGCGCATTTGATCTTAGTTATTTCGTTGTCATCCTGAGACTCTCAGAGATTTATCTCTGGTTATCCACACATCTCAACAAGACGATTAAAGCACAGTTTTGGAATGCGGGTATCACTGATCTTTGAGTAGGCTTATCCACCACGATAAAATACTTATACATGTTGTAAATTGGATGTTGAGGTTCGGTCATACAAAAGAACTCTTTTTAAATTTCTACCTACGTTTCGGCAAATTTATTGCCTTCTTCAGGGTCTGTACAAAGGTTTTAATATAAATCAAAAACAAAAACAAAAAAAATTAGATACAACATAAAATAAATATTTTCAAAATAAAATTTTTTAAAATAAACTATATTAAAAAACTGAATAAAAAGTATGAGATATATATATAGTACATTATGTTTTTATTATTATTATTGATGGAGAATAAAAAAAGAAATATATTGGAAATGATTCATATTAAAAAAAGATAAATTATCTATCAATTATAGAACAGACACCAAAAAACCTATTCCTCAGTTATAACAATCTCCTGGAATTTCCAAAACAACATACAGACTAAGACACGCTTTTCCCATCCGCTCTCCTAGCCCTTTATAAACCTTGACCCATCCAAGGTCCATAATACTTGGTGATGGTATGTCACAGGTTAAACTAGATTAATTACTACAGTAATTCTAACTGAAAATTTTTGTAAGTACATTTCCTAAGTTATTTCCATATTTTACTCTTATATATGCCACATATTGTTAAAGTTTTATTAGTTGTGATTTAGTTTAATATTGATCTGTTCTACAACAATAGTTTAAAATAAATTTAAATGTGCTATATATATATCATACTTTTTATTTAGTTTATTTATATAGTTTATTTAAAAAAAAAAAGTTTATCTTGAAAATATTTATTTTAAGTTCATATTTTATGTTGTTTTGATTTTTATTTTTTTGATTTGTATCCTGTACAGACCCTGAAGAAGGCAACAAATTTGCCAAAACGTCGGTAGAAATTTAAAAAGAGTTCTTTAGTATGACCGAACCTCAACATCCAATTTACAATATTGAATACAGCGGTCATAACGAACACCAAAACATGCTTATAAATATTTGATAATTAATCAACGTACGTTCTACTACTGAGTTCATGGCGTAATAACGTGTCTGGGTGTGAACTGGGAAGCTGCAGCAAAGATTTGATAAACTTGATTTGTACTTTCTCCAGTAGATCTGCGTAAGGTGCTGGACCATGTCTCTCCGCAATACAACAATACACTGCTTACTATATAGCCAAATAATAGCCATATTTCCACTATCTGATCTCCTCCCCTTGGACAGTATATTCTTTACGCTTACGCACGCTGCTATGCTCATCAATTTATTGTATTCACATGTTTTTTTTTTAAATTGTTGATGCAAAAATACGAGTAATTCCAAGATATTTATTGTATTTCAACTTCATTCTTGTTCAATGTAAATTTCCTTTGTTTACCGAGCTTGCCGTTATGAAAAGGCCCAATATTTTGGTTTTAACTACGTTAACCTTTAATAAGGTTATGTTTACAATATTTTAACAAATAAATCTAATATAAATTGTTGTAAGCATTAACATAAATTTCTTGTAATTTTAATCTCAAATCTATAAAGTTCAAACTTTTTACTGAAAGCTTGTGAATGGACTTCCTGTTTTATTATATATACACATATAAGAAAATTTGGGTTTGAAACACTCAAGACTTTATGTTATTTCAATTGACATAGTTTTGAGTTTTATTTATTTAAATATTTACGCAATTATCACCTAGTTACCAACTTTACAGACAACCGAAAATGTATACATGTGCATCAAAAAGATAAAAATATATCAACAGCAAAATAGAAACCTCAGCAATGAAAATGGATGGCACTGTAGAGTCGTGTCTATACTCTGCCGTCAAAGACAAAGATAGTTGTTAATAAGCTGTGTCTTAATTAATGTTGAAGTTTTTTAAATTGCGATGTTGTTAATTATATAGCGTATTTTATATTACTGTTGTGTATTTGACGAGTAAGAGGGTCGCGGCGATGACATAGAAGGGTCTGGGCGAGAGCCCGTCTGGAGCCGTCGCTGGTCGGTGGTAGTAGCAAAATTTGGTATTGCGTTTAGGACCTTCCATGGAATCTGTCACGAAGGATATCGGGCGAAGAATCCAATCAACCGGATTTGTGTGCGACTTTACTAGATTTGTTTTTTTTTTTTTTTTTCATTTTTTCGGCGAATTTCTCAAAAACGGCTCCAACGATTTAAAAAAAAAAAAAAATTTCGAATTCTATCTAAGACATATTATGCCTATCTCTTTTATTTGAAAATATTTTTTTTTTCTCCAATTTTATCAATTATTTTCATTAATAATTTTTTAATTTTAGTTTTCCTTTTTATTAGTTTCATTTTTAAATTTAAATAATTGCTGTTAATGGAAGAATTGCGCTTTTTACGAAACTGAGTTTTATGTATGAAACTGAGACCGGAATTATGTATTTTTATTTCCTCTGTATAACGAAACATTCATTTTAGGAAATGTCTTTTGTTTACGACTCTTACGAATTTCTTTAAACTTCCTATATACTATCTGCACATATAAATATCTACCAATGAATGAATATGTGAATGAATAATATCTATTAATATGAATAATTTTACCAGAAAATCTTGATAGGTTCTGAGATATGTTACAACATTAAGCTTTCCTCCAAATTAAGCATTTCAGTATAATATATGGTTCTTCCTATCTGTATAATATTAAGCTATTTTAAAAATCTTTGCTAGAATTCCAATAAATTTGCCGAAACGTCGGTAGAAATTTAAAAAGAGATTTTTTGTATGACCCAACCTCAACATCCAATTTACAACATTGAATACAGCGGTCGTAGCGAACACCAAAACATGCTTATAAATATTTGATAATTAATCAACGTACATTCTACTGAGTTCATGGCGTAATAAAGTGTCTGAGTTTGATCTGGGGAAGCTGCAGCAAAGATTTGAAAAACTTGATTTGTACTTTCTTTGAGCGTAAAGGTGGTGGACCATATCTCTCCGCAGTACAACAATACACTGCTTAGTGTTCGTATTTAGACGTTTGAAGCGGGTAGTAGGTTGTCTGGAGTATAAATATTTGCTCGCTACATTAGAAAATGAAGCTGAAAGTGAAGTAGAAGAAATTATCAATCGCATTATTCCACAACACGGCCCTAAATTCTGTTAACCTTTGTTTGGAGTACATCGACAAATGGGAATTCCGAGTATAATGACATAATAGCTCTTAGAAAAATTCGAACTGATATTAAAAAAAAAAAAATAGGATAGCACTTTGATGAAAATCTAACCCCACCCCTCCCCTAAAGTGCTCTTAAACAGAATTTCCGAGAAATGTTTAGATAAAGGTTTTATATCATTGCATGTTTAGTTTATATACGAGTTTCAAAAAATCGGCAGACCGATTTTTGAGAAAATTGCGAAAAAGTGAATAATCATTTAGTAAAGTGGTAAAGTAAACGCACTTCCGGTTATCCGATTTTTTTCAAACTCAGAATTTCAACAACATATTTAATTCTAATTAACATTATTTAGATGGCAGAATTGTCTAATAAACTGAAATAGCACTTTAGATGGAAACCTAACCCCACCCTTCCCCCAAAAGTGCCCTTCAATGCATTTTCCCGGAGAAATGTTTCAAATAAAACTTGTAACACTTTGTATGTGTGGTTGATGTTTAAAGTTTAAAGAAAATCGTCGGAGCCATTTTTGAGAAAATCGCAAAAAAGTAAAAAATCCAACTAGTAAAGTGGTACTTCCGGTTGAGGAATTTTTACAGATAACGTACAGTCAGATCCCATGGTGACCTCTAAACGGAATATCAAATTTCAACTTTCTACGATTTTTCGTTTTTGAGCTATGCTGTAAACACACGGACACACACACACACACACACACACACAGACCATTTGCTAAAAACCACTTTTTTGGACTCAGGGGACCTCAAACGGATATTTCCGGTGAAAACTCGATATCGAAAATTTGACACGATTACAATACTTCCTCTTACTAGGAGTAAGAGAAAGTAAAAATCATTAAAAGATTCCTGCAAACAAACCAAAAACCACAGATTTTCTTAATAATAATGAGCATTAAACATGTTAAAATAATTGTCTGCCTTAGAAATGTATAATATGTTGTATTTTAGAAATAAATAATTATAGTTCGGATTATCTGTGTTTTTCGATAATCCGTGCCGCCTCTCCCCACCATTATCCCGGATAATGCTTTAAAGAATAGGTTTTTGAGTTTTTTTTTTGTGAATACTCTTGAAAGTGGGCATCAATGATTTACTTTATTAATCTTGGAATGATAAAGCCACTGGGTATATTTATTTTATGGCATTATATGGAGTATCTTTGAAGTTGTTTTAAACTTATCTACTTTTGTTCTCTGAGTTTAAATACAAAGTTCGAGGTGCGTGTGTGTGCCTAGCCTATTTTTTGGAACTAAAAATATTCGTTGACAATATCGTTTCTAGTTAAAGTGATAAATTTAATTCAACATTATTTTCATATTTTGCATTTATTGGAGTTGTTGAATTTACAAAAATAAAAACAAAATAAAAAATAAATAAATAAATAAATTAGAGCAAGCAATAGCAAGGGTATTCAGCTGGATTTAAGATATTATACTTTAGAAAACAGCAAAACTCTTTTGAAAATTGCAAAAAAAAAAACAACTTGATAATATTTATCAAGAAGTAGCACCTTTATGTGTATGTGTATGTGTGTGTGTGTGTGTGTGTGTGAGTGACTTACATTATACGATTGAGAAGCTGTTCATATCTAGCCGTGTATGTATGTGTTATGCACATATGTTAGTGTATTAGAGGATTTATAACTAGTCAGCGTTATCTGTATTAAAGTGATATATATATATATATATATATAAAATAGAGTTCTCGCCATTAAGTTAGAAGTCGTGGCCTTCTGGCCCTGTAGAGGCAGTCAACCACTATAGATAGTGTTTGCGAGAGTATCTGTTTGTCTCCTTCGTTGTCGATATTATAAATCTCTCGATACGCATTCTGTTTGAGTAGGACTTGCTCCTGAAGAACAAGACACACACTCTCTTTCTAGTATCCAGACCTCTCTCTAAGTATATAGATATACAATTTTCAATTTTATAATTCAATCTTCATCATCATTTTTTTCTTCAAATGTTATTGAGATATAACATTTTTGGCTATCTTTAGAAATAATAATAAGAAAAATAATAATAATAATGGTAGCCATTGAACATAATGTTTACATTATTACTTCATATAATTTAATTTTATTAACCCATAATAGTATAATGAATGTTTATTACACTTTGTTGATAACTATTTTACGTAATAATTTACATTAAAATATTTTATTTATTTATATATTATATATAACTACTTAATTAAATAATTTATAGTAAAAAAAAAAAAAATTACTACGAACCACCGTCCTCCCTTTTATGACCCTAACCTCACAATCCACACTGACCTCAAAATTTCCTTCGTCAACGTCTTAGCAAAATCCCGCTACCCAAAGTTCCATTCCAAATTATCCAATCATTCAAGTTCCATAATCTAAGCCCTTTTACTGCTTCCAATCTTCCCACATATTCGCCGCGCAACCATCAGAATACATGATGACGATTGTCTTCAGATAAAGTCGTACACCAGAAGGTATTATTGGTTTGTTTACGGTTGCTATCGTTCATGACTTTAAGATCCATAATTGCGCTCTAGCGCTACTCTTACGTCAGAGTACGTACATTTTATTTTTTTTGTAGTTCACTTTTATTTGTTGCATATGTTAATGCAATGGTAAAAAGCATAAAAAAATAAAACTCTGGTGTGAAACACTCACACAACTTTCTCTTTACTCCAGTTCTCAAAATGATAATTGACAAATTTTATAGTTAGTTATTACCAAATTTTCATGAAATTCGTTGAAAATTGAAAAAACTGTTCAGTAAAAGCGCACTTCCGGTTTATTAATTTTCTTGAAACTCGGCAATTTTGGCCAACTATTTATTTCTAGTTAATTTTGTTTTGGATGATAGAATTGTATAATCCAACTATGATAGCACTTTAGAGAAAAACATAACCCCATCCCTCCTCCCCTAAAAGTGTCCATAAATGAATTTTTCCTAGAGAAATATTTTAAATAAAAGTTGTAGATCTTTGTATGTTTAGTTTATATATATGAAGTTTTAAGAAAATCGTTGGAACCATTTTTGAGAAAATCGTGAAAAAGTGAAAAAAATCATTTAGTAAAGTGGTAAAATAAACGCTCTTCTGGTTATCTGATTTTTTTTAAACTCGGAATTTTAACAACAAATGTAATTTTAATTAACATTATTTAGATGACAGAATTGTCTAATAAACTGAAATAACACTTTAGATGAAAACCTAACCCCACCCCTCCCTCATAAGGCATAACTGCCTTTAAATGAATTTTTCCAGAGAAATGCTTCAAATAAAAGTTGTAGCTCTTTGTATGTGTAGTTGATATGAAAAGTTTAAAGAAAATCGTCGGAGCCATTTTTGAGAAAATCACAAAAAAGTAAAAAAAAAAAAACTAGTAAAGTGGTACTACAGATGACCCACGGTCGGATCCCATGTTGATACCTAAACGGAATATCAAGTTGGATCTTTCTAGATTTTTTGTTTTTGAGCTATGCTGTTCACATACATAAAAACACACACACACACAGTCCATTTGCTAAAAACCACTTTTTTGGACTCAGGGGACTTCAAAAGGGATATTTCCGGTGAAAACTCGATATCGAAAATATGGCACGATTACAATACTTCCTCTTACTAGGAGTAAGAGAAAGTAATAAATTAAGGTATAGGTAATAATAGTTACCTTCCTAATTGCTTTTGCTACCATAGGACGAACCAATACGTTTTGCAATTTCTCACCGCTAATACATATTTTGTGGTGTTCGAATTAGTTTCCATATAATGTTAGAACAGCTCAAGGAGCCAGTCAAGTAATTGATTTTTACTGCGGGAAGTTGTTTACGTCGCGGTTTTCGATGATCTTAAAACCAATGTAAGCATTCAAACAAATTATCAACGTTTGAAGCGCTAAAATCAAAATAGAATTAACATCGCTCTCTTAGCATTATGATTCAAATAATCACTCCACAGCTGACTGTCCGGTGATGGACAGTGTTGTCTTTGACGAGAGAACACTGTCCGGAGGCCGGCAGTGCACTGAGAAGGCTCCGGGCGCCAATGACCATAGATGTTTACGCGCCTTAAAATAAAAAATAAAAAATAGCGATATAAATGATGTGTAAAATTAGCAATGAAAAATGAATCTGACGGATCATACATAGTCTTGAGACAGAGGGCGCTCACAGGGTCCACTCAGACATATATATGTATAACGCCCAGCACCTCTTTTTTATGGCGACACATCTAAACCTTTCTAAACTTTGCAATTTTTCGGACTTCCGGTTGTTAGATATTGGACTAAAAACTTTATTGTCATTTGCGGTAGTAGAATATCATGTTTGACATTCCTGCGACTTAACTTATTTTTTAGATAATTTTTTCATACACATAAGTTTATTCGCTGAAAACAACTTTCTCACACACAAGGATTAACTCAGTGATAGCGCAATGAACTTTTTTCTTTTTTTTTTAAATACTTCTATTGATATTTACAACTGTATGTATAACACAATAAGCAAAAGTGATGAAAGAAAATAAAGACATGCGTACATGTGAGGGACATTATTCAATAATGTGTAATACTGAATTTACTCTGTGCAAGACTGTGTTGTCACACTGTCTGAAAAACGCATCCTGAAGATGGGCGAACGCCCGAAACCGGTCGATGACCACAAAATGAAGCAGGCTACCAAGGAAAATGCCTCTAATACTTTCCAGCTCTTAAACCAACCCCCACAACAACAATGTCCCTTATTGTTTAATTAGGCTGTTTGTTGATGAAAAAGTAAGTCTCAGACGGCGGGGAGGTCTACCTGGAATATGGGCAGAGGTCAATTGTAGGACGAGAGGATTAGGATGAAGGAGGAGAGATTCATGGAATTTTTTGTAACGGGAAGATATCATTTCTGTGATGAAAGGGATTTGTGTAAGGTCAGGTTGGATACGTGATATGGAGCTTGGGTAATTTTGCGGAGGATTTTGGATCGGAGGGACTGGATTCTTTTTGAATTGGTTTGCTTGGTTGAGCCCCAGACTTTAACCCCGTAAGTCCAAATTGATCGTAAAATTGTTTTGTATATAAGTACTTTGTTGTCTAATGAGAGTTTGGAACTTTGTCTAGTAGTCTAAGAAGAAGTCTGTATCGAGTGTTTAGCTCTTGTCGTTTAAGTCTAGTATGTGGGTTCCACGTGAGTCTTTTGTCCAAGTACATACCTAGGTATTTCACGGTGTCTGCAACAGGAATAGGAGTTTTATTATAATATAGCGAAGGGACAAGTTTCTCGGCTGAGCGGACAATTCTATTTTCTTTAAGTGATTTTGGATGTTGTGGGTGACGGATTGTGGATCTGGATCGGAAGAAAGGAAAGCTGTGCCATCTGCAAATGAGGCGGTTATTGTGTGTGAGGATTGTGGATTATCGGATGTGTAGAGGGTGTAAAGTAGACGGCCTAGAATACTTTCTTGCGGTACTCCGGCCCTCGCGAGGAAACTGGAGGAGAACTTAGAGCCATGTCTGACCCGGAAGTATCGTTCAGTGAGGTAGGATTTTAGGATCAAGTAATATGTGGAGGGAAGGATTTCCTTGAGCTTGAAGAGCAAGCCCGGGTGTCAAACCCGATCAAATGCCTGGGACACATCGAGAAAGACGGCCGAGCAGTACTCCCCCCGCTCAAGGCTGCAGGATATGGAATCTACAATGCGATGAACCTCCTGAATAATGCTATGGTGACCTCTAAAACCGTACTGGTGATTCGATAGGTGTGGTTCTGTTAAAGGGAGAAGGCGTTTGAGGAAAAGTCGTTCAAATATGCAATGAACTTAGAATGCGGAGATTTCGGGTTCGTGCTTAGCCTATATTCAAGCTTACCCTTAGATGTTCTCGTTTCTACACTTTCTTTCCAGTGTGTTGGACAGTGTTGCCAGTAACAAGAGAACCCTGCCGTAAGGCTGAGAAAGCTCCGGCCACCAATAATTATATTTGTTGACGTGCCTTAAGTTAAAAATTAAAAGAGAGAAAAAATATATATATTAATTGAATGTGTCATTATTATGAGTTCAACTATAACATCCTTGGTTCCAACAAAAGCTAACACATTTTTACCTTGACTGTTTATCTATTTAAAAATTAAGAAAACTTGACATTTTTTTTTAAAAAAAAGAAAATGGTTGTGTGTGGGTTTATGACCTTCATAGTTTGCAGTTTTTGATTTGTTCCGCATACTTCGCATTAGACGCTAAACTCTCTTCGAATCAGGACTCTTGAATGTCACATTATGCTAGTATGATATTTTACTATCTATATTACTTTTCTTCAGAGCTATACCAAGCGCTTTGGCCGCTTGACTAAATTACCTACATTAGTCAAGATTGTACTAGAGGTCATAATTAATTTAAAGTAGAAAAAAATAAAGAAAAATCAATCAAAGCTAAAAAATAATCTTTGTCTTATCTTAAAAAAGGTCTTATCTAGAATGATGTTTATCTTAAGGAAAAAAAATATATATATAGGTTACTTTCTGAGTTATCTTCAAAACTAAACATAAAGCGATCAGTGATATAAAAGTTTTTTAATTTTGAAGAAATTCTTCGAGTAGAAAGAAGTTTAGAAATATAATAAAGATAAATAGTATAAATTTTTTAGAGTAGCTTTTTAATTTTCTCATATTACTGTTTAGATCCCAATTTTGAAAATCAAATTTTTACGTCGAATTTTCATATCATTTAAATTTATTTTTGGGAGTCTTCTGTGTATGCAAAGAAATTATTTTAGCGGATAATATTTAAGTATCTATGCGTGTGAATACGAAAAATCTCACTCTCAATTGAAACATATTCCTCCGTAAATTTCAAAAGGAAAATTGATGTTGTGGTTGGTTCCACAGAACTGGAAAAAGCATCAGAGATATTTTCCGTGATAGCCTGCTTCTTTTTGTGGTCATCGACCGATTTTGGGCGTTCGCTTATCATCAGGATGTTTTTTTGTCAAATAGTGTAATAAGAATAGACTTGCACAGAGCAAATTTGGTTGATACATTTGAGTGTATCAACTAAATTTGCTCTGTGCAAGTCTATCTTATCACACTATTTGACAAAAAAAACACATCCTGATGATGGGCGAACGTGATGACTACAGAAAGAAGTGGTCATCGCACAAAAAGAAGCTGGCTATCACTGAAAATATCTCTAAGAAAAATTTGACTTTTTAATGTTCCGGGAGAATGGCAATGGTTAAACTTCCCCCCCCCCCCCGAAAAGTGCCATTTCATTAGAATTTACAATCAACCACCATCAATATAAATAATAAGATAGATTGAAATCATTATTAGAATTCCATGTTTGAAGAATATTGGTTAACAGGTTTCTGCATATTTTTTTTTTTTTGAAACGCTACAATGATTTCGTTTAAACTGCTTGCCCGTGAGAAGCAGTGACGTTACTTTCGTAATACGGGTTTGAATAGACGGTGTCTTCTAGAACCCGGGATGTGTCTAACGTTTTGGATTATCTGGGCCACATTTAAAGTAAAAAACACTGACGATAACTGATGAGAAAAATATAATTTTTGTATGAAAACCGTTTAAGATAGAAATTGTTAGATCAAAATATCTACAGCTATAGAAAATTTACTTATATAAGTAATAAACTTCATTAATATATTTTAAACATATAAAAAAACTATAAAAGTTGGCATCTGGCATTGTATTTGAAGAAACAATTTAACAGTATATGGTTAGATGGAATAGTTACAAATCACAGTGAATTTTCAAGGTACTCTACAGATATTTTGGTTGTAATTTTAATCTTCATATACTTCATCCTTAAAAACAGTTGTTCATAAATGTTGATGTTGCCAAAAAAAGCGAAGACAATGAATAATGCAGGATTCGAGGCGTCCAGTCTTGAAATTAAATATTTCTCCGATGCTACACGGACGGTTCCAGGATGGATGGTAGGTCTGGGGCTGCCGTCTATTTGGAGACGGGAGATCATTTGGTAGCGCCTCTTGGTGAGTGGGTTTTCCAGGCTGAGGTTTATGCAATTCTTTGCTGTATTTTGGATGAGAGGGTGCGTAACACTAATTTAAGAGGTGTTTGTATCTGCTCGACAGCCAGGCTGCGTTGAAGGCGCTTAATTCATGTGTCTTCACTTCCAGATTGTGTTGGAATGTTCTAAAAGACTGGAAGATCTTTCTTCATTAAAGGATGTGCTTCTGGTCTGGGTTCCAGGTCATATGGGAATCTTTGGGAATGAGGAGGTGGATAGGTTTGCCAAATTAGGTGCCTCTCTCCCTTTCATTGGTCCAGAGCCTGCTGTTGGTGTGTCTTCTGACACATGTTTGTCGGGCTTTCAGATGTGGATGACCTCACAGCACTCATCCTTATGGATGAGTGCAGTGGGTTGTCGGCAGTCTAAAATGCTCATTGGGGGCCCGGACGGAGCTTTGAGTAGCGGGGTCCGATGTCTTTCACGGACCTCCCTCAGGCATCTGGTTGGATTCCTCACTGGGCATTGTGGTTTAAGGAGACATTTCTATATAATGGGACTCGTGCCTGACCCTTTTGTAGAGTTTGTGAGACTGAGGAGGAAACACCCATGCATCTGATGACGAATTGTTTGGGTTGTGAGGAGATTAGGTTTAGGACCTTCGGCCGGAGTAGGATATCGGTAGAGGATCTTAAGCTGTGTCCTTTTAAGGTTTTGGTCCGATTTGTGCGGTCTGTGGTGAAACTTAGATGGTTAAAACCTGGGCCTGGATTTTCATTCTAGTCCCAGTGGTTATTATTCTTTAAGGGTAGCTATATGGGCCCTGGGAGGCTTTGGATAGCGTAGGGTTTGCCCTCCCCTTCTGCGAATAATAATAATAATAATAAATATTAGATTGCAGCTCTATATGTTCTATTTGACAATTGGCAGGTAACATCTAGACAATAAAGATATTTTTCGTGATAGCCTGTTTCTTTTTGTGATCATCGACCGGTTTTAGGCCTTCGATGAAATTTCTTTGTCGAATAGTGTGAAACATAGACTAGCACACTGCTTGACAGATTAGTACTCTGTTGACTAATTGAGTGTATCAACTAAATTTTACTCTGTGCAAGTCTGTGTTATCACACTATTTGACAAAAAACATCCTGATGATGGGCGAACGCCAGAAACCGGTCGATGACTACAAAAAAAAAGAAGCAAGCTATCATGGAAAATTCTCTGATGCATGTCCAGCTTTGCGAAACCAACCCCAACAACATCTAAGACAACATTAAAGTCAAGGGCGTTGTTTCCACTTATTGAAAACCAATCGTCAAGATATTTCCCCCCTCACACTTTGGAAAGATGCGTCAAATATATCTCAATTATATTAAAAAAGCATTAGTAAAAAAATTATTTATTTTTATTAGTTTAAAATTGTGTGTTGGGCACGCTGGGGGTCATGGGTTAGACACCTCTGTTCTAGGCAACAGTGCAATCACTTTCAAGTACTATCTGTGTGTGTGAGATAACCAACATGTATACCCCACTACTTAGTTTCATTATCTTGTGAGTGTTTTTATAGCTTTTTTAAAAATCTTGTCTGAAGATTTTAAAATCCACGAATTTTATTCGAAAGAGTTTATTGTCTAAAGTTGTTTTTTTTAACTAACTAGCGTGCTAGTTAAAGTGAAAGTGGGGGGGTTAATAATTTATTTTAATAGTATCTGTGTTTGTACAAGTAGTGAAACTATCATAATGACGGAAACAATTTACTAAATAAATAGTCGAAAACCAAAAATCCATCTAATTGATAGAAAATTAAAGATAACTATGTTTTAGTTTTCTTTTTATCTTGATTAAATATTAAAATAATAATACTTTACCCAATCATCAAACAAATTTGATGAAACTGATGGCATTGCCACCTGTCTTATCTTCACCACAAACATCATTCATTTCACTAATTTCCCATCATCCCGTACTTATTTACACACTTATTTACTAATTTTATTCCCTCTATGAATGAATAAAACACTTTGTAATCATTTTAATCGCCTCCTCCACCCATTTTATGTAAGCTCCACCACACACAGTCCAGTTTCTTCATTTAATAATGTTTATTTTTCTATTATTAAAAATCGATTTAATACTTTTGAACTTTATTGTAATGAATATTATAATACTGTAATTATAATCCACTTTGTCAGAATTATAATATTAGATGTCAACAACAAAAAAAAAAACTTGAACACTAATAATACAATAATTTAAACAAGAAATTTTTCTTTTAACATTTACAACGTTACAATATTTAGTTGGGCTGGCCCCATAAAAAAAATGGTACTGAGATTTTATTTGTTGTATATACCTGAGCGGCCTTATATGGGAGCACATTATATCAATATTAAACAAAGTTTGTGCAACTTAAAAGTTGAACTAATTGACATACTTCCAATACTTATCTTCAAAATCAATTTTTTATTTCAAGAAATTAAGTGAATCGTTTCTATTTGTGCAACAAGCATTTTGGAATCTTATCAATGCTTCTAATATATAGGGTGTCCCATTTGATAGGGTTTGTTGAAGTATTTGCGCTCTAGTTTATGATGCTGTTAATGTTATTGATTTTATTGCCGCCTTATACCTGAAATCGGTGATTGAAAGTTGCGATTTTTTTTTAACCCCACTATTTACTACTGTATTGAAAACTACTAAAGAAAATGAAGAATATTGCCGTAAATTTCATTTCAATATTTCAAACTGTTGCCGAGATATTCAATTATAAAGATTAAATTTTCGTCGTTTTTTTTCCCTATTTCTTTGTTTAAATAAACTAAAATTATAAGTGGGTTTTCTTATTAATTTCTAATAAATTAGAGAGTTCAAATGCTGACTACACTTAGAACCTATTTTTAGAACTATAAGGGACTTAAAAATCAGGTAAAACTTCATTAAAACAAAACAATATTCCAGTTTATTTACAAAAATTTATAAAAAAAAAAAAAAAAAATTTCCTATTTATTCAAAAATGACCTCCTGGGCTTAACCGGCACAAGCGCAGTCGCTGCCCAACAGATGAAGTTGCTAAGTCGTATCATGTCTGCCGGAATTGCTAAGCAGATTTGGATTAAGTCTTCTCGAAGTGCTTTTGGAATTGTTGGTTCCCTGACATAAATATTTTCTTTGAGATATTCCCAAAGAAAAATCAAGAGGATTTAACCAAATCTGGTGATCTGGAAGGCCAGCACAGCGGTCCGTGTCTCCCGATCCAGCGGCTACTGAACATCTCATTCACTTTTCTCCTCGCCAGGATGGCCAGATTTTTAACCCCTCTTGGGAACTATGTCAGTGAACCAACAACTCGCCAGAAGCACTTAGAGAATACTTAATCCAAACCTGCTTAGCAATTCCGGCAGACATAATACGATTAGCAACTCTATCGTTGGGCAGCGACTGCGCTTGTGCCGGTTAAGCCATTTTGAATAAAAAGGAAATATTTTTTTTATAGATTTTTGTAAATAAACTGGAATATTGTTTTGTTTTAATGATGTTTTACCTGATTTTTAAATCCCTTATGGTTCTAAAATAGGTTTTAAGTGTTGTCAGCATTTGAACTCTCTTATTTATTAGAAATTAATATGAAAATCCGCTTTTAATTTTAGTTTATGAAAAAGAAATAGGAAAAAAAACTAAGAAAACTGAAACTTTATGATTGAATATCTCGGCAACGGTTTGAAATATTGAAGTGAAAATTTACGGCATTTTTCTTCATTTTTTTTAGTAGTTTTCAATACAGTAGTAAAAAGTGGGGGGTCACAAGGAAATTGTAACTTTCAATCACCGCTTTTTAGGTGTAAGGCGGCAATAAAATCAAATAACATTAACAGCATTGACTTGGTGTATTAAATTATATGAACCCAATATAACAGCCAGTTGTTTCTTTATTCTTGATTAATAATTCTACATTATTTATTTATTCTTTCCCAACGTTTCAACACTCAGTGTGTTCTTTTCAAGGGATTTATAATTAAATCTGAAATTACATTGAATTTTGTATGTTATAAGAGAAACATATATCATTATTAACTAGTTGTCCACAGATTTTTATACCAACCATAGTAGAATCTACTCTTTAAACTTACTGCGTTATTGCGTATTATTAATAATAAATTAATAATTTAAATAATCTAAATTATGTGAAAAATAATATTAAATTAATAGAACTTTTCAATTACAGACCATAAATTTGAAAATAAATAACTGACTACATATGAAAAACGAAATTACAAAACCACGTGGACCCCATAATATGATGAATATTAAAATTAATAAAAAAAACACCAGACAATAGGGGAATAGTTCCTAACAATTAGACAAGTAACAAATCGTTACAATTCAGTAATAAAAATAAAAAAATTTTAAACAATAATGAACTATTAACAAATTCAGACTCACCTTGAACTGGTGCAAAATTAGGTAAAATAAACCAAATAAAAAGATTCTACTAAGGTTGGTATAAGAATCTGTGGACAACTAGTTAATAATGGTGTGTTTCTGTCATAATATACAAAATTCAATGTAATTTCAGATTTAATTATAAATCCCTTGAAAAGAACACGCTGAGTGTTGAAACGTTGGGAAAGAATAAATAAGTAATGTAGAATTATTAATCAAGAATAAAGATACAACTGGCTGTTATATTGGGTTCATATAACTTAATACACCAAATCAATTACAATTAATCAGCCAATAATATAAAGAAACTACTAATTAACAGCATCATAAACTAAAGCGCAAATACTTCAACAAACGTTATGTTCACTTTTTTGATATCTTTCTTCGTTTAAGAGTTATTTCAGAAGTGCCCCGTTTAAACGGGGCACCCTGTGTATTAATATTATGTTCGTGATGATACCATTAGATAGATAGATAGATAGATAGATAGATACTTTATTCGTACAGCACCAAAGGTACAGAACAGTGTCAAAAAAAGAAAAGTTTCAATCATTTACAGAGGTACTCGTTTATGGAGTAATAATTTTTATTTAGTAAATATTTTTTAAGCTCCTTTTTAAATTTATTTTTGATAGGCTCACCTGAAGCAAAGACTCGGGCAAACAATTATAGATTTTAGCGGCCATATATAGTGGGCTTTTTCCAACTTTTGAGGTCCGATGTGCACGCACCTCCAATAAGTTGTTTTGCCTTGTCGTAATGTTATGTAGTTCCCCTCTACGCCGGAACTTATTTGGATGTTCTAGTACAAATACGGCACATTTAAGGATATAGCAGCAGGGTAGTGTCAGAAAGCATAATCGCGGAAATAGTTCGCGACAACTTGTATCTTTTCTAACCTTGCATATTATTCTAACTACCTTCTTCTGATACTTAAACACATGCACCGCTAGTGGCGCGCTTCTCCACAACATTATGCCATAAGTCATGACTGAATGGAACAGCGCATAGTAGGCCGTCTTCAGTCCTTCAATGCTCAGTACGTCAGTCAGTCGTCTCATCAAATAACACAGTCTACTTAATTTCTCACATTTTTCCTCAATTAAGGCACCATAATTTAATTTAGTATCTAGTATTATACCTAGATAGCAATGTAACAATGCTAGATACCTAGATGTAAAACCTCTTTAAGACTTACTTTTACTGTAGTTAGTACACTTATAAAATTGTCAAATATTCTTTTATAATGTTTCTGGGAAAATGTATTTTGTTCCACATAAAAGTGAAATATGTTTAGTTTCACTAAAAAAAACTGTTCAGTGAAGTCGCGATTCTGGTAGATGGATTACATTGTCACAAGCGATGGCTTAACCTTAACGGAATATCATGTTTGAACGTCCAGGGATTTTTCATTTTTGAGATTTTGTTCATACTGACTGACACAAGCACGCAAGCTCATAAACAATTTTTTCGTATTCAGAGGACTCAAAAAATGTATTTACAATGAAAAATCGATTTCAAAAAATTGACATATTTTCTTTTAATGAAGTTAGAGAAAGTTAGAAATTACCTATCAATCAAGTTTCCATCATAATCACAAGTCTAACTTGCGCTGAACACAAAAAAGTGATTTAAAAAAAAAAATGCCCTCTACGGCAATAACTCGTACAGGAAAATTCGCCAGCTATTCAGATTTTTTTTTACATTACTTTATAAGTTATTCAATCTGTAATTCCTTCGCGTGAAAAAGATTATATGTCTAAATTGAAGTTAAAGTAGTTATGAATAAAACATAAATATTAGCGTTCTTGCTGAACAGGATAAACTTAAAAATTTCTTAACTGAACTTTCAAGAAAATCTTTAAATTAGTAGAAAATTTGTTTTCAATTATAATTGTGATAATTGTAATGCGTGAAAGTGATGTGAGTGTTAGGTATTAGAAATTTTAGCCTTAGGCAGACCTGAAAATAAGTATTTCCGATGAAGTTTTTGGAAATTCTCTTACGAAAAGCAGGTCTTAAGTTTCTCGAAGCCAGCTACTCTTACGCTTACTTTTTTTAATTATTATTGTAACAATTTTATTAAATTTAATTAACTTCAAGAGAATAAGACAAACAAAAAAAAAATGCAAAAGTTTGTAATAAAACGAGTCAAGCAATGATGGGGTAGGCATAAGTAGTCCGGAGAAATTGCACCTAGCGACAGCAAATGTCTCTTCTTCTTTTATCTTCTAGAACTCTACCCGCATGGTCTTTGTTAATAATAGGCAGATCAAAAAAAAAAAAAATATAAATTAACCGTTACCGAACTCTCCGAAAAGAGTAATCCAAATTGTTGAAAAAAGATGTTCTGGTTTCAAGATATATTGAATCTTTATGCTAAATATAAAATAAATTATGAAATAAGTTCTAATAATATTCATGAATGGAACTCAATTTTTAATGAAATCTGTAATTACAACAAAGTGTATTTTGAAAAGCTTTACAAAGAAAGAGTTAGATTATACCCACTATACAGAGATTTAAGGTTTGATTTGGGTAAGCGACACTACTTGCAGAGCGAACTCTCTCTCTCGGTGAGATGCGTTGGGTTATAAAGGCACGAGCTGCAACATTAATTTTAGGAAAACCCCCTTACTTGCAAAATTGTGACGAAAATAATTATTGCCAATTATATAATGAAGATGTGCTAGACGGGACTTATCATTTCATTGCCGTATGTTCGAAGTTAATAGAACAAAATATTTTAATAAGCAGCAACTTTCCGGAGAGGGGATGATTGCTCTGTTAAATGGTGAAGATTGGTGGTTATTGCAGTTATATTGTAAAGCTGCCTATAACAGTATTTGCCCTAAATAATTATATAAATTTATTGAAACTAGTTATAGTACTATAATCCATTGTTTATATTTATTTGTGTAGCTATTATTCTATGACCAGGTAATTTATGGATAAGGAATTTTTTCCTTTTTATAGTTTACTCTGATTTTTTTGCCTTATTTGGCAGTGATGTATTAATTTTGTTCTAGAAATAATTATTTTCTTCTTATATTTTTGTATTATCTATTGCTTTTAACGGCTCCACCGACGGTAATTACTAATTACCATGGTGTTGTCTTGAATAATAATTGATATTGTAATTCATTTTTTTCTTGTTGTACACACTTGAGGTAAATAAAAAGACTTAAAAAAATAAATAAATAAATAAACTTTACAAAACTCGTATCATTTTAAAACCCTTCAAAATGTATTATTTTTATTGCTTTTCAATTCATAGATAATTGAATTCAAATTAATTAATAATTAAATATCGCTATTTGTTTAATAAAACTTTTTCACAAAGATCGGCCTCATGAAAAAAAAAAAGTATAAACTATAGAAGAAAGTATAGTGAGAAAGTAAAAAAATATAAGGGAAATGCAATATATATATATACATGTGTATTTCATACAGAGAAAAACTTAGAAAGAGAAAAAAAAAATTATTCAAATTGAAATAAAAGTTTTTCAACGGAAGGGGGGAAATATTTCTTATTTTGTCGACAGACAGTAGCGCGCTCGTTTGGATGAAAAGTTAGTAGTACAAGATGAAGATATCACCTGGGAAGTTAGTGTATAGTTATTTTCTTTCTTTCTTTTTTCCCAAGTTTTTCTTTCAATGCACAGAAAAATAAACATCAAAGGTACAATTTTACTTGAAAACTTATCTTCCTTAAAGAAAAACTGAAATAGTATAATTTTCTTCGGTATATATTATGTTTATTATTATTATTATTATTATTAATTTTAAATTTGAAGATCATCACAATTTTCTTTAGTTATAGCATTGAAATTAGTGAATAAAAGTTTAATGAAAACAAATGCAAATTAATGGGATCTCAATCAATAAATTAATTAAGATCCATAAGATCCGAAAAACCAAGATTAACAGCCTCCCTACATAGGCTAAACTATGGAGGGAGAATTCGATATAAATAGAGGCGAGCTAGCCCTACGAGAAATACAGGTTTCCATACCAGTCTTATGTACTTTCATCATCATCCTATGTACTTTCTAATACTCAGCCAGTCTGTCTCTCTCTTAATTATTTCCTGGCTAGCTTGTTCTCAATATCATACAACCGCTCGGTGGGCGGCAGTGCACTGAGAAGTCTGCGGGGCAATAATACCCGCAATAATCTACTGTCCAGTATTTGCAACGACCCCTTCATCACAGATTTAATGAAATCCAGATGCTAATCGACCAAAGAAGCGCAATCCTATTCCATTCTTTGAAAATTCAAGTACAACACCTAGGCATGCAAAGTGAATTTGGTCTATCACGTCAGTCCAGTGAAACCAATTTGTGAGTTTTCGGTCCAGCAAAGTCTTTATATTTTTACCTCTTAAATTATCATATTTACTGATCACAATAAATTTATTTCAATTCTAAACATCATTTAAGAAAACAATGAAGCTAAAGATTTCAAAGCTAATTCTGCTTTATAAATGGAAATTATGCCTGATTAAAAATTTTGCTGACACTTTTTAATACATTAGAATAATCCAGAGATATGTGGCCTTTTGTTTGATCATATTTTTAGATTAGACTGACTGAAGAGGAAGGCGGGCCTCATTCCACTGCGACCTACATTAAGAGGTCCATTGGGTATCCTCTAAAATTATAGCATATCCCTTAGCTTCGTCCTCTTAATCAGGCCTAGCAATGCTGGAAGTGGCTCGCTCATGGAGCTCGATTGCTTGTCCCCAGTTGAAGAAACCTTGTCCTCGATCATATGATAGAAATTGTACTCAGAATCAATCCAACAATGGTTTTTGGAATTCCCAATTTGTATAAGATTGTCTGTAATAAAATATTTTTGCTTGGAAGTCAGTTTTGTCCAGACTATATAGCTCTGTATACTTTTCTTAATTACAAGTTCTGCTCTTTAATATAAAGTTTTGAATATAATATATCCTTTGTTGTATTAAACTTTAGACATTAGACAACAATTGACAAAAGACATTAAACTACATGGGAGGAGATGCTGTTTTATAATATTAAACTAAATATATTCCATGACAATAAAACTTAATAAACAAAATAAAATGTAAACTTAGATAACTGCACTAAACAAAAGAGAAAGAAAAGATTAAAGAACTTATATACCTGCCTCTGAAAATAGCTCATTTATTAATCTACAAGCTCACGCCTGAACTTTACAATACTTCGTGCATAAATTCCAATCATTGTCATTTAAAGATAACAATAGTTCTTACTCTGACACAGAATTTATATTAAAGAATTTTCTCCTTCCAATTGCATTAAATGTATGGTTACAGTAAAATTTAACAATATTTTCTAGTTCTTCATATCATATAAAGGCACAGATTTGCATCATTTCTGTTGAATTAAATCTTTTAGAAAATAACTATTTAAAAAGATGTTGTTGTCGAGTCCATAGAGCTGGAAAGCATCAGAGATATTTTCCGTAATAGCCTGTTTCTTTTTGTGGTCATGGACTGTATGGGGCGTACGCCCATCATCAGTATGTTTTTCAAAACCGTGTGATTACACTGCAAACTTGCACAGAGCAAATTCAGTTTATACACCCACTCAATCTCAACAATGATTCCAACGATTTGTTTTAACTTATTTACTATCTACACGCATAATACAACACATAAGCTACAACCGAAGAAATCTTTCAAAATATCTACAAAACCATTATGAATGATCACCGGTTAAAATTGACAGAGGTAGCTGAGATTGCTGGTATATTGAAAGTAAGGGCGTATCTCATCATAACTGAAATCTTGAGGATAAGAACATTGTCAGCAAGGGGGGGTGCCGGGTTTTAGAAAACAAAACAAAAACTGCAACGCTTGACGGTATCGGAACAATGTTTGGCTCTCTACGAATCCAACCCAATAGACTTTTTGCTGTGGTTTGTTGCAGTAGACGAAACCTAGATCTACTTATGTCTGAGACCAAACAGCAATCGAAACCGTGGACAGGTAAGAGAGAACAAACGCCGAAAAAGGTTTCGCGCCATCTGCTGGGAAGGTCATAATTTAAGACTCATGATTTAAGGAATCATGTTGGTAGATTATCTAGAAAAGGACAGGATGATTAAGCCGAATATTATTCTAACCTTCTGGATCAGTTGAAGCAAAAAATTTAAAAAAAAGACCAGGTCTGGCAAAGAAGAAAGTTCTGTTTCATAAGGACAACGCTCCCAGCCTCAAAGCTCTCAGAGTGACGGCTAAAATGCATGAATTGAAGTTTGAAGTTTGCCGTATGCATTCTGTTCAGCAGATTTGGCCCTTTCGGATTTTTGCCTCTTCCCATACCTGCTAAAATTCCACACTGGGAAGAAATATGGATCCAATTCCGAAGTGACCTCAGCAATGAACGCCTATTTTGCAGACGAGCGAAAGCGCCTACAAAATAGGAATCCCAGCATTGGAACACCGGTTGCACAAGTGCATAAATTTACGAGTATATTCTATAGGTGCGATTATATAAACAAGTATTTTCCGGGGGGGGAAGTTCAATTTCTAAAGCCTTACAGGCAACACTTTATTTTATAAACGTAAAAGAAGTAAAATTGATAATACTCTCGCCAGATTGGCAGCCAATCACTTAGCAGTATAAGAAACATTTCAACCAGTCAAGAGCGATATCATCATGTAATATTATCGCTGAAATACGCACCTCTCACGTTGAAATATGGTACAATGAAATATAGAGGTTTCATCAGTTCACAATCGCAAATTTCTTCCTGTAAAGGACACAGGTTGTTTACACTAATTTGGAATTTAAGTGCAAAATATTTTAACGTGAAAAGTATTAAATTGTTAATATTTATATGGTGGTAATTATCTGTGCATCAATTAAATACAATGGAATTTATGTAATTAAATATCAATCAATAGTCAGGTTAATTTTCTAATAATTGTGGGTAATTATTAACTGATGCATAGTACCAATTGGATGGTTGAAGAGGTAATGGCTATTGACTTTCTTAGATGTTAGTTTTTGTTCACTCTACGTTATTAACTGTAAAGGGTACAGTGTAGAATTGTTTGTGTGTGTGTGTTGATGAGTTGAATTGTGCCTGTAAGTTATCGCCCAACTCAAGTAATTACACACATCAGCAACCTTTGTGGGAGGTTTCAGTGTAAATATTGTTTGCATTGTTAGGGTAGGATAGCCACAGACAGGGGAAAAAGTTTATTAATAGCTATTCTCCCAGGCCTTCTCCAGCACCATTCCAACAATGCCGTGTGGCCATGCGGATGACAATAGTTTCTTCTCACTAGGCACTGTAGACTTAAGAAGCGTATGCATTGCATGAGCCTGCTTGACAACAGATAGCCTGTACAGTTTTTGTCAGGATCTAATCTAGAGTATGATGTACCCGCAGGGAGTTATGATATCCCTGAAAACAAGGCTATTCCACTTTTCTTAAGAGGATCCATTTGGTAACAGCACACATACAAATATATTGGTAAAAGGGCTGCCCAAACTTACTGGAGAAAATGACCAGCCGTTATTTTCATTGATAACATATTAAAAAAAAGAAATCCATGAAGGTGCTATAAAATTTTCCTGGCACCAAAATTGAACTTTGAATAGACATAGGTAAGCTAACAAATTTTAATTTGTTAACAAGTGTAAATCTATCTTAGCGTTCACTAAGCAAAGAAAGTACAGCAGAGTCCTTTCTTACGTTTTTTTTTTTTACAAGCTCTAATTTTGCTACATTCGTTTGTTTTTGTAAGGATCCCCTTTATTAAAAAAATTGTTATATTATAAAAATACGGAACAGTTCTAGATATTCGTTTTTAATGTTTCTTATTTTTAGCTGTGATACAAATATATTTAACTAAAATTGTATATATTGAGATGCTTGTACGGCCATTGGGCCAGAGGAGTTTTTAAAGAAACAAAATTCTTTTTTGCTCTATGTTTCGGGTACCATAAGTGCCCTTCTTCTGGAGTTCTGTAAAAATTTATTAGAGAAAATACCACACTCCTTTCGTTAACCATCTAGCCAAAACTCGTTTCCTTAAATTCCATTCATCCACAACTGCTCATCCTAATCCTTTAATTCACCAGCTTTCATCAAACACTATTTTCGACAATCTACGCAGGCGGCTGAAGAGAAGATGGCCCCGTGACCCCACCTTGTACAATAACTCAAGATAGTGGAGTGCCATCGCTGGATGTCTTCTCCAATCCACACTCCTGTTATTTTAGTTGCCATTTAACACATTTACTTGTTGCAGTGTATTTTTGCAGTTGTAAATATCAATAAAAACAAAAACAAAAAGAAAAAATAGTATTTTACAGTATAGTAGTTATAAAAAAAGTGAATAGATTTATAACAAAAAAAGAAAAATTTAAATCAAAGAAATGTTAACAGAAGAAATTATAAAACAGAAGTGACAGTAAATTAAATAAAATGATATTAACAATAAGAGAAAATAAGAAGGACCTAAAGGTATCCATTAATATCTTTAGGGTAGAAGAGTAGTAAACGTTGAGAACGTATAGACTGAAATGAAATGAGATTAATTTTGTTTTTTAATTTAAAAAACTGTTAAAACGTGGGAAGTGTTGGGGAAATTCGGTATTTTTATTGGTATTCGGTAATTAGGTTGTCAGAATTGGGCGAGAGTGGAAGGTGCATTTTTATTGGTTATAATTTGGTATGGGATATAGATCATATGCTTTTTTCATGTCAATTATTTTAATTACTACTGTTGTAAAAAGGAATACAAAGGTTCAAATACTCTCAACATTGTTTTATTTCCAATTCGGAACTTATTATAGTTAAGGCTGTTACTTACACCTGATGTAAGATCACCCTGAACAGGAGGGATAAGAAAAATGTTCGTAGTGACATGCGGCAATTTCAAATTTGGAAGAACAAATTACTGGCGACTATTTTTGTTTAGCGTTAGAAAAATATTATTATAAGTTGAAGTTATGATTTCTTTGTCTTTTTTTTTAAATTGATAGAATTCGGATGAATGTGAATTTGTTTTTTTGTTATACATTGCTTTAAGTTTCTAAAATCTAGATCCTATAGAGGTACACACCACCATGAAGAATCCAAGATGAAGATTTCTGGCAAAATCTGTTAAGTGGAACTGTAAATTTACTGAGTGGTAGTATAGGATTATCTTGATTTGAAACGCAGATACTGCGGCGTTCCCCAGCAAAGGAAATATTACGCTTGTTCTTCTAGATCCCACTGTGCCTTTTGAAAACAACGACCAGGATCAAGCGGCCAAAGTTGATAGGGAAAAGAAAACAATTCCCTATCTCAAAAAAATATTTGGAGAAAGAGAGTTTGATGTGATGGATCTCTGATTTGGTACAAGTGGTGTGATCCCCAAGCTCACCTATGACAAGATTCTAAAACGGAGTTGGGGATTAATTCCAAGGATCTGGAGATTCTAGCCGAATCAATAGTCTTGACTGCCTCGAAATAATCCTGCATCACCACCTGGATTCCCAAGTTTGTTAATTATTGTGGTTTTGTGTTGTGAAAGTTCTGCTGCACATTGTTTTTTTCCTTTTTTTTTTATATCATATACTTGTATATTTACCCTTATTATTTATTTATTTTATATATCTATTTATCGTTACCTTTGTATCCATTAATTTTAATTATGTAATAATATTAAATAATTTGCTTCTATCTTTTTGATCTGTTTGTTATACCGACGAACGCTTCAATGTCCTAATTCATGTAGACCATTAATATTTTTTTACTTTATTATATCCCCATGTCGCTGTGAACAATACGCTGTGTCTATAGCAACTGATGTAATTTGGGTAATTTGGCAGCATCTTGTTTATTTTTGACCCTAAGTTTTCGGTTTAAATCCTTTAGGTTAGATATGTTTTCCGGTTTTCAGTCATTTTACAAATATAATCACTGTGAGAGATTTATTTCCCGCTAAGACTCCTGCGACGTTAGGTTTTTGTTTTTCCTCTACAGTGCCGTTCAGTGCAATTACGATTTCAGTACTTGGTGGGATTTAACGGAACTAAATTGTACTTAGTGAATTCCGATTTTGTTTTTAGAAAAGAGATCCGATGAGTCCAAGTATACCTATGTCGTCGTCATATGGCTTAGCCATTAGCGAACTCAACCAGAAGTGTTATCGCTGGATGACTTCTCCACTCAAGTTCATCAAGCCAACAGGATCACCAGTGAGCAATAGCAATTATTGTTATGATTTAACAGATGTTGCTTATACAATAAATAAACTAAAAAAAAAGAAGAAGTTTTTAGAAAATTTTGCCAATGAATGCAGTGACAATTATAAAAAAAGAAAGTCTTCGAATCGCATTATATTGTTTTTTATAAAAAAAGTAATATTCCTAGGTTTTCAATTTAAAATATCTTTTGCCTGGCATTTATTCAAAAATGAATTTACATAGTATAATTGTATAGATAATTTAATTAAATAAATTAGTTAATCTCTTGTATTTACGTATATAACATTCTACTTAATTAAAAAGTATTAATCTGATTAGAGAATATTAAATATATAATATGGTGATATAAATTTAGAGTTGATTACAAATGTTGATATTAACTTGAGATTTTGTTAAATCTATTTTCATTCAAAGAGACGTATATAAGTGAAGAAGGTCCAATAAAGAGTTAATCCAGGGAGACCTGTGGACAACTAGAATTCTTTTAGTTTGTCCAACTTGTAGTTAGGAGGAAGACTCTTTACTTCCTGTCAATCTTTGTTCCAAACCATTCCAGAGATACATGTATTCCGTTTCTATCACTCTCCCTTTTAACATCTATTTCCAAATTGAAAAAAACCCTATGTGGAAATAACTTTTAAAAAAAGTTATAGGTATTTATGCATGTAGATAGTATACGAACATTGAAAGAAATCGTTGGAGACGTTTTCGAGAAAATAAATAACATTCAGTAAACTCGCACTTCCTTTTGATGGAGTTTGCAAGAAATCTTCATTAAATTTTGCCCACAAAATAAATAAAACCTGTTAATTTTTTTTTTTCTGGTCATGGTTACAAAGACCGACCATTCGACCATATTCTCCGATGCTTTACTTGTTCTCATTTCTTCATTTACATGTGTTCAGCACTCAGAATAATTTTAATAAATCACCTTTTTCTCCTATTATTTAAACTTTACATTTTTACACAGCTAAGTAATCTACTAAACTTTGTAGAACCTCTGGAGTGTTTGAAAATATTAGATTTTCATAATTGAAAGGATTTGTGAGAAACGGCGTAATTTTATGGACTAATTCTGTTCTTTTTCGCTTGACTTTAGCGCAGCTCATTATCACATGCTGGAAATCTTCTATTTATTGTCAGAGATTACAATAAGGAGAGTTATAAAAACAGAAACTGCGAGGGAGTTTTTAAAAAAAAAACTTTTATTGACATACAATCGGACACACATGTACACAGTAGCAACGAGCAAAGTACTAATGAATTCGCAATTAAATTATTATCATATATATATAAATGGTTATCTCTATCTTAAAGAAAACAGTAGTATCTATCTATGTGGGCGTTGTTTCCTTATTGCTGATGTAGGTGTCTGTAACTCCTCCCTCCTCAAGATTGAGCCGCCCTCGGCGAGGGGTTAAGTGAAGGGTGGCAGGGTTCTTCCTGTTTTGGGGTTAAATTTCTATTTTCTATTAGTTTTGGTTGTTTACAATAGTTATGGATTTTCCTATAGATATATAATATAACAAGACTTAATACTATGATTACAATAAAATATAAGATTAAAATATGGGTATTATTATTAGCTACTTCTGTAATTATCTCTAAAGGTTTATTGTGGATATTCAAATGATTAAGTTTGTCAAAGGATATGTTAATATTACTAGGTTTGTTAATAAGAATGTTTTCCATATCAATAGGATTAGTTTCCCAGTAGACATATGGCTTGGGAAAATTATGTACATATTCATTTGGTTCTAGATATAATAAGTAACAATTTTTCGAATACAAGGTTACATTAATGGAATTATTAATATTTATAATTAAATCGTTATGTTTGTAAAGTAAGTATTTGTTAAGTGGGGAAATGTATTTTACAAAGGGTTTGGGTTCGTGAAGTATTATTGTTTTACAGTCATGTGGTTCCTTTTTTAACAGATTTTCAATACATTTCTTATTTTCGATTCTTTTGGCTTGTCTACAGTAATACTTTCCTTTAATTAATGTACAATTGTTGCTAGTATATAATTGTTTATAATTTCTTAATACTAAATGGGGATATGTATAAATTGTTATAATTTTTCCTTGGTATTCTGCGGGGTGTGAAAGATAGAAAAGGGTTTCGTATAAAGTGGATTTTAGGGGAATTTCTAGGATGTAGGATATGTGGTCTTCGTACAGAGCGCATTAATGGAGCCTAATTGCCATAGGATTTCAGGATCCTCGCTAATAGGTTGGATTTTGGTTTGGTTAACAACTTGTAGTATTTCTTGGGTAGTTATAATACTGGAGTGTATTACTCCCAGTTTACAAAATTCTATACTATTACTTATGTCATTTAATTTGTTTATTAATAATTGTAAGTTACTTAAGAGGAAATTATATTGATGCGCGAGCTCTAAAGCGAACGTTTCGTTGGTCAGTATCGTCAAATAGCTTTTTAGTTTGTTGTTGTTGTTTTGAATTATGCCTATGTCTTTATTATATTTGTTAATTAATTCCGTATTGACGGTAAGTTGGTTTTCTACGTTGTGTTCGATAGTGTATTCGTTCTTTTGAACTTGCTGTATTATTTTGTCATACCGGTCCTTGTCGTTTGCGTCCATATTTCCTGTTAGCCATGATATAGCTGTCCCTAGTCCGTTAATTAATCCTCTTTTTTGCCTGTTTATTTTGTTTGAGTAGATATGGTCTAGTTTGTCTTGTGCGTATTTTAAAAAAGCGTTTATGGTTCTGATGTAATGAGGATCTCTTTTCTTTGGGTCTATTCTCCTTAAATTCTGTTCTGTTCGTGTTATTTCTTCTTGTAATTTGCTTAGGTTTATGTTATGAATGTAAGAATAAGTTTGATTCAGTATGAAGGATGGGTGTATTAGGAAAGGTATTATGCCAGGTGATTTGGTTAAGTCCGTTACTTTATAGGCCTGTGCTGGTGCTAGGTTTGTTGGTATCAGTTGGATTAGTAGGTTCAGTGTCAGCGTTTGCGTTAACATTTTGTCCTGAAACAGAAATTCGTTTGTTCACTTTTCTGGGTCTTTTCATTCGATTAGGGTGTACTTTGAATTGTTTGTTTGCTTGAAATTTAAGATTAGTTGCTAATTTAGTTTTAGGATTATATGATACTGGAAAGTACTTGGGTTTGTGTTTTCTGTGTGTGGTTGATTTTAAGTAAACTGTGTCAGGTAGTTCTACTTCCGGTTCCCTATGTTGGTTTAGTGTTTGTGTCCTTTTTTCTTTTTCTTTGTTTAGTCTATCCTTAATTACGTTGTGTACTATGTCTAGATCTTGGTGATAGCGTTTAGTTCTTTCTTCCGTCAAGGTGGGTTGTAGATTGTCAGGGGTTATGTTATTAGTTCCAAACGTTATTTCCATGGGGGTTAGTTTTAGGCTTGTTATTATGCTGTTGTTATATGCTAATACTGCTAGCTGTATGTTTCTTTCTAGGTTGTTAGTTTTATTTTGGAGTTGGATTGAATTTAATAGCTCTATCAAGGTAGAGTGGGCTCTTTCTATGATGCCTTGTGATTGTGAATGTGAGGGTGTCGTGTAGTGAGGTTCTATGTTGTAAAGAGTGAGTAAATTTTTGATACCGTTGTTGTCGAATTCTTTTCCGTTATCCATTTGGATTATTTTCGGTAATGGGAAAAGGGAGAAGTAGTTTTGTAATCTGTCTTGTACCTCCAATTGATTGTGTGTTTGTATGGGGTAGATCGTTAGTTTTTTGCTGAAGCAGTCAATCATGGTTAAAAATTTCTTCGAGTTATAGGTGAATACATCTATGGCCAATTTCTCGAAGGGTTTATCTGGTGTAGGGGTGAGATTATAAGTCAGTTTGATGGGTTGTCTCTCATATTTGGTTTTCAGGCAGATTGGACATTGATTAATGTAGTCAGAGATGTCTTTGTACATTCCTGGCCAGTAGTATCTTCGTCTTATGTGTTCATATGTTTCGGAGGTTCCCCTATGATAAGTTTTTCCTCCGTGATAATTACTAATTGTTTCAGTCTGTTCTTCTTTATCTTCTAAGTCGAGTAGTATTTTGTAATATCTACGAAGTTTGATAGTTCGAAAGTTTGTAAGTATTAAATTCTGGAGAGTTAGGAATATGTCGTCATATGTTGATTGTAGTGTTTCAGTGTTTTGACAGTAAACTCCATATGTGGTGTTAGGTTTTAAGTAGTCGATTATAAATTGGTTTAATTGTGTTTTTACATCTAAATTGCTAAGGGTGATTTTTATTCGTTTCTTTCCAAATACTTTGAGAAGTTTCACATCTGGTGAACCTCGTTCTATCAATATTTGATTCTGTTCCACGTTTAGAATTTTAGTTTTGTCCATTAGTGTAATTTGGTCGGCTGAGCTGTCTTGGGAATGTATTGTGGCTAGGCTACTGTTATCGTGTTCGTTCTCGTTTTCATTTTCTGGGGGATACTCGCGTAAGAATTGGTCTAGTATTTCTTGGGGATTTAGTTCGCTTTCTGGGTTGTCTATTGCATTAGTTTCTTGAGGAATTCTCGAGAGGGTGTCTGCCACTATATTTGTTTTTCCGGGTAGATATTTGATTTCGAATTCAAAGTCTGCTAATAGGCATTTCCAACGTAATAATTTGGAATTCGGTTCTTTTAAATTATGCAGCCACTGAAGGGGCTTGTGGTCGGTTTGAATGATGAATTTTCTGCCATATAAGTAAGGCCGGAAATGTTTGCATGCCCAGACAATTGAGAGTAACTCCTTCTCAATAGTACTAAGGTTTTCTTCTGCTTGATTAAGGGTGCGTGAGGCAAATGCGATGGGTAAATCTTTTCCATCATGTATTTGGGATAATACTGAGCCTATAGCTTTATTGGAAGCGTCTGTGGTTAAATAAAAGGTCTTATTAAAGTCTGGTAGTTGAAGTATCGGGTTATTCTGTAAGAGTTCTTTTAATTTTTCGAAGGAATTTTTGTAGTCAGAGTTATTAATGTCTATTTTGGAGTCTT
Organism: Triatoma infestans; assembly: GCA_011037195.1. Taxonomy (NCBI): domain Eukaryota; kingdom Metazoa; phylum Arthropoda; class Insecta; order Hemiptera; family Reduviidae; genus Triatoma; species Triatoma infestans. Next base: position 50,352 of record JAAEAF010002924.1, on the reverse strand, counting down.
TTCTCAGGGCTTGTGTCAGTGGTTTGGCAATTCTCGCATAATTCTTTACCATTTTCCTGTAATACCCGGTAAGGCCTAGGAATTGTTTTATTTCTTTTTGCGTTTTTGGTATGGGAAATTTTTTTATTACTTCTAACTTTTGGGGGTTAGGTTGTATACCTTTTTCTGATATTATATGACCTAGATAGAGAAGTTCTCTCTTGAAAAATTCCGTTTTATCTAGCTGCAGTTTTAAATTATACTTCTTTAATTTCTTAAAAACTGTTTGTAAGTGTTTTAAATGTTCAGTTAGGCTGTCCGAAAAAACAATAATGTCATCCATATAAACAAGGGCATTGAGAATGTCAGCAAAGATAGCATTCATTGCTCTTTGAAAGGTTGGAGGTGCATTTTTGAGTCCGAAGGGCATCCTTAAGAACTCGTAATGCCCAGTCTCTGTGCTGAAGGCTGTTTTCGGGATTGATTCGGGGTCCATCTCGATCTGATGGAATCCCGAAGCCAAATCTATGGCAGAGAAATAAGTGGCCCTTCCGATCTTGCCGAAAAGGTCCTCTATATTGGGCAGGGGGAACTTATCTTCTATCGTTTTCTCGTTTAGCTTACGATAGTCGATCACCATTCTTATTTTGCGCTTACCTGAAGCGTCGGGTTTCTTTGTAATTACCCAAATGGGGGAATTATAAGGGGAATGGCTAGGTTGTATTATTTTATTTTCTAGTAATTTATCTATTTCTAATTTAACATCATTTCTAAAAGCTTCTGGGTATCGGTAGCTTTTGGTGTAGACCGGATTTTCGTCTTTTGTCCTAATTTTATGTTTAAGTAAGTTCGTGCTACTTAGTCTGTCATTTTCTCGTTTTATCGTTTCTGGGTATTGTCTAATTAGTTCTATAATTTTATACTTCTCTTCATCATTCATGTGGCTAGTTCGTAAAAGGTGTGGGATTTCTTTTTTTATTTCCTCTAACTCCTTTGGACTTATGGTCGAAGAGCTAGAATCATGTATAGAGTCGACCTCGTCTATTTCCATGGGTTCCAACGATATTGTTGTTACCTCTTGGGCGTAAACGAGACACTTAGCCCGCCCTTTTTCGTTTTTTACTAAACCGCCTTGAATTGTGATTTCCTTATTTAATTCTTTTGTTTTAATTATTCCTTCCTTGCAATTTACATTTTTTAAGGGGATATTAACTATATTATAACCTTTTTTTAAGTTTACTTTATCATCCATTTTAAATAATAGTCTCTTATTACTATATTTATATCTTAATAATTTTTTCTTAAAGTCTACCGTAGCGTTTAATTTACTTAAAGTTTCATGTCCTATCAGTATGTCGTAACGGGGAGAAAAATTGTATATGTATAGTTTAATAGGTTCCGCTTTCGGAAATGTCTGGTCAATATTCATTAAAATATACTCATGTCCTTTTTCTTCGCCTGTTGGTGTTCGTACTAAAAATTCTTCAGAATATTTTTTCATATTGGATTTTACTATTTCGGGATTTATGTAATTTTTTTGGGATCCTGTGTCGATTAACCATTTGTTATTTGTCTTGTCTAGGAAATACGGTAAGGATTGTGATAGTGCTTGTAACTCAAATATTGTTGTTTCCCGGGGGGTTCTGTTACTGTCGGTCCTGGTTCTAAAAAATGGTTTGTAAGTTTCGAGACTGTTTCGGTTAGGGTTCTAACCTGTTCTCTTAGTTCGTTTATTTCGCTGTTCTGAGTGGATTCGGTTATGTTTAATTCATGTGGGGCTCCCATGTTTCTTCCGTCTGTTAGTTTGTTAACCGTTCTCATTGATACGGTATTTTGTGAATCCCATTTTGGTGTGTTCTGGTATTTAAATCTGGACTGTGATGATTGGGGGAAGTTCAAGTTAGGTCTAAATTGAAAATGTTGAGGGGAATTAAAGTTAGGTCTAAATTGAAAGTGTTGGGGGGAATTATAGTCGGGTCTAAATTGAGAGTATTGAGGGAAATTAAAGTGTGGTACATAGTTTTGATGTTGGATAAAGTTGGATCGAGGGTTTTGATAGGTTTGGTATTGTGGATAAGTAAAATTGTTTTTATAGGGTCTTTGAGTGTTTGGGGGGTTCTTGTTTGTTACTGGGGTGTTGTACGTAATGCTTTCGGGTGTGTTTGCTAGTCTTAGTTGGCTCATTATTATTCCGCAGTCGTTTATAATTTTTGTTCGAGCGTCGTCTAGGTCTTGACATTGTAGTGATTGTAAATAAGCGCCTAGTGAAGGGTGTATCCCGTAAAGGAATATTCTTACTAAATGAGCGTCTAATTGTTTAGTTAATTCTGTTAATACTACTCCAGTCGTCCCGTCTATTTTATATTTTGTTACTATGGTAGTCCGTTTTTCGTCTAGTCGGTTTAAGAATTCTATAGGGTGTTCTTTTGGTTTTGACCTCATGCAGTTTATCTCTGAAAATAGGTCGGGTACCGTTCGATTGTCCGCAAAATTTTTTCGTAGTGCTATTATAATTTCCTCTACTGTTTTACAATTATTATTATATATTACAATTTTAGCGGGGCCTTTTATGTGGGTTAGTATGGCTTTTATTAATAACCAGTGGTTATGCTCTTTTTCTTCAACGTTTGCCGCACAGTAACTCCCGTAAATTTCTTGGCAAGTGTCTATAAAATGGGGAAGTTCGTGGCTGTTGCCTTCATAATCGGGGATGTATCGCAAGATGTCGTGTGAAAGGGGCCTTGAAATTTTGCTCATTCTGGATGGTACGAGAGTGAAATTTAAATTACCTCTGAAAGGATTTGGTGGTTGTTGCTCTGGCTCCGAAGTTCCTGCCTGAGGCTCCCTTGGTTGCGATGATGTCCTCGTGGTGTGTCGCCAGGTTTCCTGGTTTGTGTGCCCTGTAGCCTGTTGTGTGCAGTTGATGGGTGTCTGGAACCCTGGTTGAGATAAGTAGTCTCGTCTGGATTCCTTTCCGTTGGGCCGGCAATTAACGGTAAAAACCGAAGTATTTTAGGGGATTACAGATCGCTTTAAATACTTTCGCCGGTCCCTGCAATCGAGCGCCAGTTATAAAAACAGAAACTGCGAGGGAGTTTTTAAAAAAAAACTTTTATTGACATACAATCGGACACACATGTACACAGTAGCAACGAGCAAAGTACTAATGAATTCACAATTAAATTATTATCATATATATATAAATGGTTATCTCTATCTTAAAGAGAACAGTAGTATCTATCTGTGTGGGCGTTGTTTCCTTATTGCTGATGTAGGTGTCTGTAACTTAAGACATATTAGTGGAAGGTCCTCAGATTCCTGAGGTATGAAGTTAGATGTCTTGAAGACGGATTTAATAGGCGGAAGTTAGTTTATAGATTTTAGACTCGAAATACTAAACACTGATTTTACAAAAATAGATTATATTTTTACAATAATTTGAATGAGCAAGATGGTAACTACAATTAATATGAATTGATAAAAATAAATAAATAATTTTAAGAGTTAAATAACAAATCATTTAAATGATTAAAATAAATAACTAATATGCACAACTATGAAATAATTATAAGTTTAACCTTGTATAGGGACGCGCTCTGAACTCAAGTATAACTGCTGATGTAATGATAATACTGATATACTGATGTTACTTGTGAACTAATAATGATCGATGAATGATGAATGATGAATGATCCCCTCCTCCAGTGGGGCGAAGTTTATATTAGTATTACTCACACACTGTCAGGTGTGTAAGTAATTCTCACACTAAGACATCTCTCGTAGCGTGCGACCTTGGTTAGGTCGGTGACCAGTGATTAGGTCAGTGGCCAGATTTGGTCGCCCATCGGTGATTTTCAAAGACCGGTAGCCTTGAATCGGCCAGGTGGCTTCTGTTCAATAAAAAAGGGTTTTTATCGGTGCTTGTCTTTGATACCCTTGTATTGAAAAAGGCAGCGGCCGGCTGAGGCCACTAGTTATAAATTATTCTTTCTTTTTGTTATATTTGGTGAAGGTAGCGGCTGGCTGGAACCGCTTTGACATTGCTATGTCATTACACATAGCCTGCTAAATAGCTCCCATATACCGCATGACCTGACCACAATCTATTGATTGTGACTATTCTGACTTATATTAATTACAAGTTTAAAATCTTATTATTTTGTCACAAAATTTCCGCGGACCAATGGAGGTTGAAGAACACCGTATACCTAATCTATTCTTCTAGCAAAAATGTGATTTTGTTTTTTATATTTTTTGCTAGCATTTTTGAACAATTATTTTGCCATAAAGTACCATTCAAATAATTAATTTTCTTTCCCAATAAAAGTGTTTAATACTTAGCGATTTATTTAATTATACTTTTAACATGAAATAGGTTATTTTGTTCAGTAAATAATAATAGATGTATGTGACAGGATTGTTTTAAAATGGATGATAAATAAATTCCATTAACTAAAAACAAATCTTCTAGCCGGGGCTACAAACAGGGGTTTCTAGATATATATTTTCTAATATAGGGATGTGTTGTTATGTCTGTTATATGTGTTCCTTACCGGAAATTCATGTGGGAAATCAATGGTACTGGAATACGTGACGTATAACCTGTCTAAATACATAACATTTGCTACACTAAACTTATGAACTGTCAGAGATTTATTCCATGATATTGCATACTTTCTTCATTTTGTAATTTATTAACTGATTTCTGGAGCTCGCTTCCATTATAAGAATGACTTGACAAATGATGACGACATTTTTCAGCTAGCACAAATTCTTCAAGTATCTCCGAATCTGGCAGATGACTACAAAATAAAATGGACATTTTGGTGGTGGGGGGAACATGTTTGCAGACATAACAAGATTTTTTTACTGCAGGTTTTAATTTTTAGATTGATTTAAAAGTTGTACATGTACCTATTAAATAAGTTGTTGTTTAAAATTTAATTCATTAAACACCCTAATATCAATCAGAATAGTTGTTATATTGCGTAAATTCAACATTATCTTCACTCCTTTATTGAGCATTATACCATTGTTTAATTAATTTGTAACGAAGGGATAGTTTTGTGCAACTAGATATTCAATTATGAAATTACTTAGTGCAAATGGAATTTAATTAAAATTTAGTGTATACAAAATCAAATATCTTGGATGCAATCAGATTATAACTAATCTATTTTATAATAAACAAATTACAATATTATAAAATTTAAAGTTATATTATTAATTAAATACAGATAGATAAAAGTGTATTAAATTTGTAAATATTATGAAAAAAAGATAAATTAAATGAAAGGGCAGAATGTATTTGAGTGACTAAGCGAAAGGGAAAGGTGAAAAATTAATTGCTTTCCAGTTGTCATTTTTTGTGAAGAATTTCCACTGGAAGCTTTTGGAATAATTCAGTATGCATCTGTTACCGAAGGAATTAAATAATTGACATTAAAAAAAATGTATTTTCCAGGCAAGAAAAAAAATTAAATAAAATGTATGTTTTTTTTTATGTAACCGATGGAGTTATTATGGAGCGACATTTTTTCTGTACTTGTTTAATACACACTTTGATGATGGACGATATATTTGGCACTGAAAGTAATTTTAGACAATAGCAGTGAATCTAGTGAATTTTCTCCATAACAATGCTAACGACTCCAGTTTTGACAACACCACCAGCCCTCAACCGCGCCATGCATATCTTGCATTTGTACCTTTGATCATGTATATCACGCACAACTGATAAAGTGGAAGAATTGGCTGCGACCATGTTTCCTTTTTTTCGTTATTCCAGGTTATCTGGATTTTATATGAAAAATAGAAGGGACGAAATTCGATGGTTGGGTGAGCCGTCCAGAACCAGCTTTGAAAAACTCTGCATACAACTTTCAAACAAGGAATAATAACAATCTAACAAAAGCTTTCAGAAAGCTGTACACAGTCAGGATAAGTTCTCACCTGGCTAGCTAAAAGCATAAAGCATTCACCCATTCGCCAATTGTTATCACACTTCATCGCTCAGATACATATTTACTTCAGTTTGTTTTTATTACCATCAATGTCGCGATAAAGTTTATACACGCATTTTGATTTTATTTTCTTTCTCTTGTACAAAATGTTAACTTTTTTCAGCTTTTTACTTTAATAATAGTACATTATTCTACAATTACGTACTTAACAGGATAAAAGATTCAATTAGTAGTTTTTATTATAAAATTATTTCCTTTTTTTTTATTGATTAATATATTTTTTCATTCTTTAGATTTCTTTTTTTAATAATATCATCATAAGAAGTTGGATTAAAGATGAACTATAGCGGATTGGCTGTCTTATTCCTTTAGACCAAATAGAAGAGGATGTAGGCCAATCGGATTTGTTGAACCTTGTTCATCCATCTGACCTGCTAGCGATAAGTGGATTGACTGAAAGTTTAGGACTTACCACGTCCTTAGACAGACCGCCAATGTCCGGAATTTCTCTCTCTCACTCTCTCTCTCACACACATACACACGCACACAAAGAGTCACTTTCTCTCTTTTGACAATAATAAGCTCCACTAAATAGGATTAGTAGTGATTAGTGAGGATTTGATATAACAATTACAAACTATTAAAAAACATAAAAATAATAATTAAATAAATTCTTGATAAAATTATTTCTTATTAATTTTTTTCCATTTTTTAATTGAATAAAAGAAGCTTAGACATTTGTTTAAATTTATGCTACAATATTAAAAGTTTTGCTAGGGGCTGGACCAAGTAGTGAAATCATAGAAACACATAGTAATATACACGAAAATTTAAATAGTACAACAGCTATATTTATTTATCTGGCACCAGCTATATATTTCGTCTGAAAAGCGATTCGCGTTTCTCACCAGATTTTTTTTGTTTGTTTTTACTATAAGGAGATAAACATAATATATGATTGTGTCAAACTTTTCAAACTAAGTTTTCATTGCAAATAAAAGTTTTTTATGTCCTACGGTTGCAAAAAAAAACATTTTTAGCGAAAAGCATATATACATTTATTTATATATGTGTTATGAAAATCTGAAAAAATATCTCAATAATGAAAAAGACGCCCCAAGACAGGTTTAAAGAACACCTACGCTCATACCAATAATGAAAAATACGCCTCAAAGACAGGTTTAAAGAACACCTACGCTCATACCAATAATGAAAAAGACGCCCCAAGACAGGTTTAAAGAACACCTACACTCATACCAATAATGAAAAAGACGCCCCAAGACAGGTTTAAAGAACACCTACGCTCATACCAATAATGAAAAATACGCCTCAAAGACAGGTTTAAAGAACACCTACGCTCATACCAATAATGAAAAATACGCCTCAAAGACAGGTTTAAAGAACACCTACCCTACGCTCATACCAATAATGAAAAAAAAATACGCCTCAAAGCAGGTTTTAAATACACCTACGCTCATACCAATAATGAAAAATACGCCCTCAAAGACAGGTTGTAAAGAACACCTACGCTCATAACCAGAATAAAAGACGCGGAGGGCCCCAAGACAGGTTTAAAGAACACCTACGCTCATACCAATAATGAAAAATACGCCTCAAAGACAGGTTTAAAGAACACCTACGCTCATACCAATAATGAAAAAGATGCCTCAAAGACAGGTTTACAGAACACCTACGCTCATACCAATAATGAAAAATACGCCTCAAAGACAAAGTTTAAAGAAAACACCTACGCTCAATACCAATAATGAAAAAGACGCCCCAAGACAGGTTTAAAGAACACCTACGCTCATACCAATAATGAAAAATACGCCTCAAAGACAGGTTTAAAGAACACCTACGCTCATACCAATAATGAAAAAGACGCCCCAAGACAGGTTTAAAGAACACCTACACTCATACCAATAATGAAAAAGACGCCCCAAGACAGGTTTAAAGAACACCTACGCTCATACCAATAATGAAAAATACGCCTCAAAGACAGGTTTAAAGAACACCTACGATCATACCAATAATGAAAAAGATGCCTCAAAGACAGGTTTACAGAACACCTACGCTCATACGAATACAACAAAACGGACTCAACTTATGCTATCTACCTTATAAAGAACAACCACGAAACACAAAGTATAGAAAAAACCAATGGTCCTATTGCACCAAGGCACAAAAGGAAGACGAATGGTCATTCTAGAGAAAATAGAAATATACAAACAAAAGACTATCCGCAAAAACATAATGAATGACCACATAAACTATAACTCAGACACAGTCTTTAAGGTCATTCCTCACACCTAACTGTATTACAAACATACCACCACCCAGTTAGTATAATAGAAATATCTATGCATATATATGTATATACTCATATACACGGAAAACACATGTATACATACGAATAACAAAAGCATGAATATTAAAATAAAGCATGATGCATTCACCTCTTATTGAATTTAAATTTCCTTCTAGCCTGTGGAACTCAATTTTCTTCCCCTGTTTACAACATAGATTATTTGTATAACGCATATTAGAAACTTCTTATCGCCCCCCTATTAAAAAATATCTTTAAAATGCCTCACAGATTATTAGATCCGACATCTCTCTCTAAATATTATTAATATCATTTAAACATAAATTAATATCTTTTAAAAATAAGCATGATAAACAACACATTAGATAAATTAAAAAAAAAAACAACACATTTTTTTGAATGGCTCTAAATATTTATTTTAATATCAACTCAAATTTACCATTTGCTGCCAATCTTTTAACATACTAATTTACCAACATTATTTTCTTGTCTTAACCTTGCATGGGTTTTCAGTATTTATTTATTATTTGTTCAAGCTTTTTGACTTTCTTAAATCTTTGCATTGCCTTTCTTCAAAACTTTATCTAATCTAATTAATATAATGTACTTATGAAATTTCTTATCCCCCCCCCCCGGTAATAAAAATGCCTTGATGAAACGCTGAACATACGTAACACCATTATTAAAATTTAATTATAAAGTATTCTTCAAAACATGTTATTTATTATTGTACACCACATTCTAATTTCTAATCATAATTTATAATAAATTCCGTTTTGTCATTAAACACACATACATAGTAGCATAACCTTATAGTCAATACATATAGTCAACAAGTCAACAAGTGTAGTGTGTAACAGAAACATTAAGTTGAAATAAACTCTCTACAAGAACTTGATAACTTTATACACTGACGATGGATGAAAATCCGAAACCAGCCAGGAATAACAGAAATATGCATGCTACGACGGATAAAATACCATACCAAATGAAATAAATGTTGGAAACGCATAGAATAGAATAGAATCGGGGGGGTGAGCCTCATTCCACTGCGACCTACAAATTGAGGTCTATTGTAGATCCCCTTAAGTTACAGAACAGCCCCCAGCTTTGCCCTCCTAATCAATCCTAGCAAAGCTGAGAGCGGCTCCGTCATGAAGCTTTCAGCTTCGGGATTGCCCGTCCCCAATTGAAGAAACCTAATCCTCGCCAGGCCGGCGCACTCACAAAGGATGTGCGCCGGGGTCTCCTCCTCTACCTTGCAGAATCGGCATACCGCACTGTCCGCAAGTTGTAGGTGGTGCATGTGTCTATTCAGCCTACAATGCCCTGTTAGTAGACCCACAATTAACCTTATATCCCTTCGGGTTTGGCTCAGTAGGTCTTTGGTAAATTTAGGCAAATGTCTTTTAATGAAGAGCTTTGCCTGCCTCTGTCCTGGTGTTCCCTCCCACCAACGCAGACGCTGATCTTCTATCCACCCCTTGATAGAAGTTTGGATGAGGCTCCTGGACAAGCCGCAGAAGGGTTCGGGGCCTATAAAGGTATCCTGCGAGCCCTCCCTCGCTAGGGCATCCGCCCTCTCATTGCCCAGGAACCCCGCATGTCCCGGCACCCAGGCGAGTGTCAGTTTATTCCGAGTACCCACCTCGGTGAGGGCAAGTAGGCAGTCCCACACCAGTCTTGAGACTATTTGGTGTGAGGAAAGTGCCTTCAGGGCTGCCTGACTGTCGGAGTATATGGCCACTCTTCTACCCACTATCCTTTGCCTTATAATCTCCCTAGCGCAGAGTTGTAACGCCACGACTTCAGCCTGAAAGACCGTGGCGTACTTCCCTAGGCTGGCCTTAATTTTAACTTTAGGCCTGCCCCCGTAGACCCCAGCTCAGACCCCAGTCGGAGTTTTGGGTCCATCTGTATACCAGATCGAGTTACCGAACAGGGGTGGGTCGCAGCCCCATTCGCCTCTGCTCGGTATGACAATATGGAAGTTCCTTTCGAAGAAATACTTAGGAACCATCCTATCCGTTGGCATCCCCAGAAGATAGTCCGCCTTGATTTCCTCAATCAACCTCTGGTTTTTACGATCATGCCTAGAGGTAATGGGAGGCGGTCCCTGCAGGAGCCTAGTATTTCCATTCTGGCTTCGCCTAGAACGAGAATGTGTTGTGGTGGCAGATTGAGGAGGACTTCCAACGCCGCAGTCGGGGTGGTCTTCATGGCCCCCGTGGAACCAAGGCAGAAATAACAGAAATATGCATGCTACGACGGATAAAATACCATACCAAATGAAATAAATGTTGGAAACGCATACTTTATATTCCATTTTGGTCAAAATCCTGAAGTGGGACTTTTTCCAATGATATTCTTTAATCATTGCATATTACAAAAATTCCATGCCTATTATTTTTATTTCAGACAAAATTCCAAGAAAATTTATTTTGGAGGATCCGCGAGCGCTTCTCTTTTCCTTCGAAAAGAATTCCAAGTTTGTAGAAAATCGGTTAACTGGACATGCGCCTAATTACTGAAGATATTTCTGCTTTTTTAATTATTCTCGAAAATAGTTCTAAGAAATTTCTTGAAACTTGAAAGGCTACTTTACAGATTTGAAGCATAGTACTTCATTTGAAACATTTTTCGAAAAAAAAAATGCTAGGTATCTTATTTCCGGTACACTTCTTATAACAAACTGTAATAATAATAACAATGCCATAAATCATATAATTCCTGAAATATTCCGGTTAAACAAAAAATATATCATGCATATTAATGTGGGTCAGAGAAATGCAACCTTATGACATGTTATTTAGATGCACATAAAAGCCACATGCACTAGAAACTTAAAAACAGTGATGTGTTATAATTAGCCATCTTTAAATGAAGATCATGGTTGAATTAAATTTTGTAAATCTTGATTTAATTGTAACAATAAAAAAAAGAAATAAATAATAACGTCGAGTAGTAGAATATTCATTAGAGAAGTTATATATTCATATGTTCTTTTTTTTACATAAACTAGTTGATGGTTATTAAAAAAATGAACTAAGGTAAATAAAGGTGAGTATATTTTAAGAGTAGTCGTAGTAAATGTACCAGACAAATTATTAACCCATACATTATATATAAAGTGTAAAGTCATCCGTATGGAGCTTTTTTTCTCCCCACTAAAGCCAACAACCCTTTTGTAAAATAATGTAAACTACTATATTAATTTAATATTTATTAAAAAAATATATTAACTCATTCTCTTTCTCTCTCTCTCTCTCTCTCTCTCTCTCTTCTTCGCTTCTCTCATTCTCTTTTCTTTTATCATTATTTTCTCTCTTCTTTTTTTTAAACTACTCTTGTTATGCTTTAGTTTTTTTTTTCAAGTTAAATATTTATTTGCTTTATAAATATTTTTCTAAAAATAAATCTTCATAAATCGATTAAACAGCCATCCTCCTAAACATCATTTTTTTTTAATATTAATTTTTTTAATATTTATATAAGTATGATCATAGAATTGTATTTTGGTCATTCGTCGCTAGAAATGCAATCATTATTCACTATATATTCACTCACCCTACCTCCTTCACACTTTTACGTCACACATTCCTACCATTTTCCCCAAACTCTCCCTTCATAAGGTCTCTCACCCCCACAATTAGTGAAAAAAGAAGCTTCCAAGGATATAATAGCAGGTATAAGGAGAGGATCAAAGAGACTGTGCCCTAGCTTAGTGATAACGCTCTTGACTTTGGTCAGCGCCCTCTCTAAAGGCGGGCAACCCAGACATTTGTCCGAAATAACTATTTTCTGTGATGTTGAGGTGTTCCCAACTAATTATTTTCCTAAAATATAAGTTAAACTTGTAAGGTTTTGAAGATTTTTTTTTTAACATTTCTTATTTTTATGCCTTGATAAAGACAATATATTTGTTGTGGTGGTTGGTTCAGCAGAGGTGGAAAGCATCAGAGACATTTTCCATGATAGCCTGTTTCATTTTGTGGTCATCGACCGGTTTCGGGCGTTCGCCCATCTTCAGGATGCGTTTGTCTGACATTGTGATAGCACAGAGTCAGTGTGTAAACTGAATTTGCTCTGTGCAAGTCTGTGTTATCACAATGTCTGACAAACGCTTCCTAAAGATAGGAGAACGCCCGAAACCGGTCAATGTCCACAAAATGAAGCAGGCTATCGCGGAAAATGTCTCTAATACAATATATTTGTCGAAACGTTGGCAAAAATATTAAGTTTTTATTTATTTTAAAACAAGACTGAATCTTACTATCCTTATCCATCATTTAAGAACGGTCGAGAAGAATCTTCCATACTTTTTAATAAACATTGCAAGTTTGAAAACAATTGGGCAACCATAATTGATTTAATTGTATTGAGAGAAAGTCATGTGAGCGTTTCACCCGCGATTTATTATTTAAAGTCAGAAGTCTGGAAGACATGTTTTTTTTTAGTGGTGAAACTTAACTTTGAAAATAAGCCCCTGAACACATAGCTGGAAGTGAAAAATTTCTAATTAATTGAAGTATAGCATATTCTAGTTTCTGTTTAAGCAAGTTAAATGAATGCTAAGTTATTTAGCATTGTTGAAAGCTTTAGTTAAACAAACTTGTTAATTTATGTAAGGGAATGACCAACAGCTGTTTGGAAAGCTTACACTAAACTGACCATCCTACTAGTAAACTAATTAAACAGCTGATCTTCCCAGAACAAGAAGCCGCAACTTTATTTATTATTGTTATCTTTAATATAACTTTTATATTTATATAATAGTTAGCCATCTTAATTGATATGAATAATTTCAATTTTATGTGGCTGTTATTCTTAAGTAACTGGACCAGATGTTCTTAGATATATTATTATACGCCCTACATTTCCTTGAGGCTCAGATGTTTCTTTCATATTCTGCTAGTAATGTCATTAGAGATTGCACGTTATAGGCACGGGAATGTTGTCCCCAAATGATTCCCTTATATCTTAAGATTACCAGATGTAAAAAGCAGCAGAACTAAAACATTAAAGAATTAATTTTCGTTAAGATTTCCGCCATTCATTTTTCTTTTATCAATTATGTGCCTATATCCGGGTAATAATAGTACAATTGTTTAAACATTAACAGATTAAGCTGGCTTGTTCCGAGCGAAAGTCATAATGTCTGAATTTGGATACCTTATGAACTTTAGCGGTGATTTAATTTTTTAATAAAAAAAAAAATGATCTTGAAACAATTATTAATTTTTTAAAAAATACGTTTTGGATTAGATGCTTATTGATGGATACTGGATCGCTTGGCAGATTGCTAAAGTGTATTGCGGTAATATCTGTTATATTAGCAATTCAAGATTGAGCGCTCAGGCTATACCGAACTTCAAGGGTTTCTGTGAGAAGTACTTCTTTCTATCTTTACAGCACACTATCTCTTTCCACAGCCTTAAGTATTTTAAGGCTGATTAATGTTTCGACGTCCAACGCTATCGACGCTAATCAGTTTTCTAATATTTCAAATGTCAGATCCTGTAGAACTTTTTCAGATCATCTAATAGGAGAAGATATAGTTTGTTTTCCTATAGTGGCCGTTCAGCTACTATAACCCATGAACCCCATATTCTGCCCTCCACAACTTCTTCTTAAAGTCAGAAAAATTTCTCTTGAGCTTTGAAAAGTGTTCATTAACCACATCGATAACTTAATCTAGCACCTTGATATTGGAGGCCGACAAAAGGCTAGCCCAACAGCTTATCGCCGCTAAATTTGTCCAAATTCCAGATACCAGAGTATGGTGTTTTGATGAGATAAGTTTGCGCATAGAGTGCTCTGAAGGGTTTGTAAAATTACAACTACACTTTGAAGTAGATACCTGCATTGTATGTGTGTTGGGAAATGTCAGTGTTGAGCTGTTCCAATTATTAGATGGAATATTTATGAATAAGTACTCCATTTTCCTCGTATAGGATAGTAGTGCAATAACAAAGATTGGAAGTTTTGCTGGCATGCTTACCAGAACGGCGTTTCGCTGATTATCCTTCAAGCTTTTGGCAACCACTATGAGAAAGATATATTTTGAGCACATACCTAGTGAACTTAATTTTTTTTTATCTATCGGAGGGGGAACATTTTGAAAATAGGCAGCTAAAACAAATCATTTACAAAGAACGAAATTGAGAAAAACTGAAGCAGCTCTTTCAAGGGGCTAGAAAATGCTTTAAAGAGGTGATAAAGAGGAATGAATATAAGGATAAGCTTTATGTAAAATAACCTACTTAGAGGCTAAAGCCATAAATTTCCGTATGCTATGTTTGCTAAGGTCCCATAGCGGCGATACTGCCCCCTCACTTCTCTTTACTCTTTGCACCCTACACCTTACTCACACACCTCTTTTAGCCCACACCTATTCATAATTTACATTCCCTGGTGAACAATGTACTCCAGTATGCTCTTTCACAATTTACAATCAAATAATCATAACTGAACTTTACTCTATTTTTCATCTCGAATCTCACTTTTCATTCCCCTCCATTTCCTTATGTTTTCACTGTAGATGGATTTCTTGTGTTCAAAAATGTGTAAACCAAAAATGGTAGTTATTAATTAGTGATTTATTTGACAAGCGAGTAAAGTGCTACTTTTACACACTCGAGTTCAGGCGTTCACGGACGAGGGCAAGCGAGTGTGACAACTGTACGAGAGTTGTAAAAAGGACATTATTCTCGTGTTAAATGTTACATTTTACTTACAATAATTATAACTATTTATAAGGTGGGAGCACTTTATTCTTTAAGTTGATCTTACGACTAGATAATGCACTCAGATTTCCAGCTTATTATCCCAGTTTCTCCTACCTCTTGACGGGGAGCTACAGACAGTTTCTTGGAAGAAGTTTTGCTGTCAGAGTTAAATCTCATCACATCTCCCAACACACTGCAATGGTTGTGAAAGACGGTGATAATGAATAATTTGAGTGCGCTTGGCGGCACGATAGAAGCGCTTAAGTTCAATACTTGTGTGACGAATTTTCTCAATAAGGGCTGGTTTGATCCCATTACATAAGTAACTAAATTTTTTTTTTTTCCAAATTTTAAACATTCATACATTTTTTTTTCAGCAAATTTAGTTTTGAATGCAAGATAAGTTGTAGTCGTAATGGTTAGTGAAATTCTCAAGTTGACGTCACTATGAAAAAAACCCAGAGCTTCAGGACTTCAGTTGTAGTGAAATATATTTATATCTTCTAGGCTGTCCAATGCCTTAGCCTAGAATCTAGGCTGCTAAAATTTATTAAAAAAAAGAAAAAATAATAGTGATTGTCTTATAAGATAAGAATGAAAGGATATGATAAATTTTAAGGAAGGATATCCCCCTCTTTGATCCTCGTCTTTCAAGTGGGTATAGCCGAAATTGAGTGCTCACGCGTTGGTCTAGTAGCTAGCGCACTTGCCTTTGGTGCGGGAATTCGGGGTTCAATTCCCGTGAAGGCAAAGACGGTGTTGACTCAGCGTCGTTAGAAAAAGTGGGAAGCTACTCTCGCACCAGCCCGCCAATACAAATCGCCGTTTGATAGAACTTGGCGCGTTTCACGGGATTTTGCGCCATAGATGTATTTATATTATTAATTATAGTCGAAATTGGAAAAAATCGAGTTTTTCTTAATTACTAACGTTAATTACTAGTGTAAAGACTGAGTGGTCTATCTACCAAATTATTCAATAACACGGAGATATTTATATGGCCAGAGGAGCTTTTTAAAGAAAAGGAATTCTTTATTGCTCTACTTTCTGGTATCATACCATACGAAATAGTTTTTTAAATTTTAATAGTACTCTTCCTTCATTTCAATCTCATTGTTTTCAACGTATACATCTCTCTTCTATTCTAAAGAGCTCCTGATGAAAGGCACCAATGATACCCGAAACGCAGAGCAAATAAAGAATTCTTTTACTAAAAAAAAAAAAAAAAAAAAAGCGTCCCTGGCCATTACCGTATAAACAAACATCTTATAATATTAATGCCTGACAATTTGGAAACTATTCAATAAATACTGTAGTGGAATCGTTTATTGTGATTCCTGAGGTATGTAGTAGATGTTTTGAAGAGGGCGGAAATTAGTTTAGAGATTTTTGGAAGTTAGTGGAATCGTTTATTGTGATTCCTGAGGTATGTAGTAGATGTCTTGAAGAGGGCGGAAGTTAGTTTAGAGATTTTTGGAAGTTAGTGCTCGAATTATTAACACGGAATTTATAAAAATAGACTGTATTTGTACAATAATTTAAACGTGAGTAATGGTAACTATTAACAAGAAATACTTAGAAATAAATAGGAGATAAATAACTAATAATTTAGAATGATTAAAATAAATGAACTAAGATGCACAACTAAGGAAATAAGTATAAATAAAAACTGTATAGGGACGCGGAAACTGCTGCTCGTATAATAATCTTGAAGACGTACTGAAGTATAATCATATAATCATCCCCTCTTCCAATGGGGCGAAGTTTATATATTAGTGTTAGCAACACTCACACCAAGACATCTGTCCTAGTGTGCGACCTTGGTTATTTCGGTGACCAGTGATTTAGGTCAGTGGCCCGCCTTATTGGTTGCTTGCTTTGGTGTAAAGTATTGATCCTTGGTTTTGTTTGCTTGGCCGCGGCCTTGCCTTGAAGACAGCAGCCGGCTAGGCCACTAGTTATAAATTATTCTTTCTTTGTTATGTGTTGTGAAGGTTTGACATTGCTATGACCCTGCCATGTCATTATAATACACTTTAAAAATGGGAATATGTAATATTGTAATATTGTAAATTTTCTTTAAGATATGATACGAAGAAAACAAATCACTTATAAACTAGAAAAAATATTTGTTACCGGTTTTTTTAGAGTTCAGGCATTGGGCATTTTAAAGGTGGGGGATGCTGAAGAATGACTCAATATTAGGATATCATACTGATTTATCAACACTTCGTACTAACCTGAAAAACCGGAAGAAAAAAATCCTTGAGTTTTGATTGCACTTACCTGTAATCCGCTTTTCTTCAAACTTTAAATTTTCTGAATTCTTTCAACCGTATATTATTAACTTAATATTATACAGATGACTGAGCCGAATACTGTACAGAAATGACAATTTTTTTGTTTTAAAAGAAATCTGAACATTTAGTTCCTCAAAAATCCAACTAAAATTACATTTCCTGGATAGCTTTTTTTCAAATAAAAGTTGATGAATTGAAATATATGTGGAATTTGTAAGCAAAGTTTAAAGAAAATAGTTGTAGCTGTTTTCGAGGAAAATTGTGGAAAAACTGAAGTGAAAAAAAAAATTCAATAAAATAGCAACTTCTAGTTAAAGAATTTTGATATTTTGATTCAAATAACCTCAATTATACATTTTTCCGAAATGTATGGAAAAATGAATGGAA
The DNA here is from genome assembly GCA_011037195.1 of Triatoma infestans. Classification (NCBI taxonomy): domain Eukaryota; kingdom Metazoa; phylum Arthropoda; class Insecta; order Hemiptera; family Reduviidae; genus Triatoma; species Triatoma infestans. Next base: position 32,669 of record JAAEAF010002924.1, on the reverse strand, counting down.
ATTCAAGTCTCGAAATTTTTTTATACGTTCGCAAATTTTACAGCATCCGGCAATATGAGAAAGTTAAAAAAAAAAAAAAATATAGCGGTTTCAGTCGCCAGTATCATGAATATTAAAAAAAAAATTATACTGAATTTTTAAATAATTGATTCCCCCCCAACCGCCAGCAAACCCTTCCGCCAATAGAACATTCAAGTGTGTTCTTATGTTCTTGATTTGTTATTAAAATTCATTATTATCATATTTCCATAACAATACTTGTAAATATAAGTAAGAAAATTCTGAAGAGATGATCTTTTTCTCTCTCTCTTTTTTTGCCTTATTTTTTTTTTTTTTTTGAATAAAAAGTTGAAGGTAAGAATTTAATTAAAGAAAGTCGATTCCTATTTCTGGTGCAGCCTATGGTTTCTAAGGAAAAAGAGAGAGTTGTCGACTGAATAAGGAGAGGATGTACTGTTCGGGGAGGGGATAAGGAAAAAAAGGAAATTCTAAGTAAAGAATTGTAGAAGTTCATGTTTTTTTTTTTACTTTCTTACAAGCAATGGGCTCAACTCCATTTAATCTACAGGTTAGTATACTAGTCTCTTTTCATACCGTGTATAATCGAAGAGAGGGAGTGTATGTTTGTGTGTAATAGTGATTATTTACCATAACTTTCTATACATAAAAAAAAAAACACAATCGTTCCATAAATATTTTTAAAAAATTTTATAATTATTTAAAAAAAATTCATTCCTACATTTTTTTTTATGTTCTATGTAATAGCAAGAGAAAGAAGACAGGCCCTCTCTGGTACTCTCTGACTTAAGCAGGGTAGAGTGGGAGAACCTGGGTATATAAGCCGGTGGGAATTATTCTACAGATATCTATCAGATTCAACTATACCTCGCATCGTGTCATATCTCTACTCCCACCTTTTATTCTATCAAAGTCATTATAATGTCCAGTGCGGTTTGTGTAAACTTATAGCTACATTATAACAGTGTCTTCATATCTCGTTTATTCAATCAAACCCAATTTCTCTCCTCAACAACTCCATTAGTGGGAATCTAATATAAGGAAAATTGATATAGTAAGGCACTGTTATAATGTAGCCATAAGTTTACACAAACTGCACTGGACTTTATAATGACTTTGATAGAATAAAAGATGGGAGTAGAGATATGACACGATGCGAGGTATAGTTGAATCTGACAGATATCTGTAGAAGATTCCCAATGGCTTATATACCCAGGTTCTCCCATTCTAGCCTGCTTAAGTCAGAGAGTACCAGAGAGGGCCTGTCTCTCTCTCTCTTGCTATTACATTCTAACTTAATTTACTTCCCTGTCCTTTTTCTCTTTCCACATTCCCTTTTCACTTTCTCTTGCCGTTGTAAGAGAAACCGGAATGATGTGATTATATCATTGAATTTTTTATCCAGAAATAACTTTCAGTAAAATCTCGAAGCTACTAAAAACAAATAATTTTTCAGCAAATGCTGTGTATGTATCTGTGTCAGGAATAAAAGTTATCTCACAAGTCAGAGAGAGAGAAACACTTTATTGTAAATAAAAAACAAATTTACCACAGTAGAGCCGCTCAATTATATTAAGTTGTTACAACACAGCATACTAATCAGTACGGGAGATATTTTGGAGGCCAATGAGATATTAATACAGATAAAAAATCAATTGTGTACTTTAAAAACTGATTTTTTTGGGAAGTCTGAAATACAATAGTTACAATGTATATGATTCTGTAACCTATATTAAAAAAAAAAAAACCCTTGACGCAACAGCCCAAGAAGGGCTAAGGCTTGCCAGACGGCGATTTGTATAGGGGGGTTATGGTAAGCAAGCCACAGTTCCCACGCCGTTTAGTTTCGGCCTTCGCTTCTTAAGGCGCTACTAACTGTAGCTTCCCACTTTTTATCACGATGCTAGGTCAACACCGACTTTACCCTCACGGGAATCGAACCCTGAATTCTCGCATGAAAGGCAAGTGCGCTAGCCACTAGACCAACGCGGGAGAACAACCTATATTAATATTAAAATAAGTAGAAGCATTGCTAGAAATCTAAATTTGAAGAAAATCGATTAAATGGGAAAGCGATTTTACAACAGTAATATAATAATAATAATAGTGTTTATTTAGTAAAAAATACATATATATCGCTTAATAAACTAGAAAAAAGAGATAAACACAAAATGCATGGAGATTTTTCTCCGTCTGCTGAGTTGCATATTTACAATTATTACTGCAAAACACAATAAAAAATACATCAAATACAGAAGAAAAAAAACAATACAAAATAAATTAGATCTGTATTAAATGGTCTATAATTCAAATTTAATGTTTCCGTCCGTGCTTTATTTAAAATTAATTTGATATCATTAAAACTTCTGTTTGTTAAATAACTACAGTTATAATTTAATTTTGGGTAGATTTTATGATGTGTGTAACAGTCCGAGATGTAGCATGAAACAATCTGTATTTTGAGTTTAAAGGGATATGCGGGTTAGCTATTAATTTCGACCGGGTACAATTCAGGGCGAATTTAGACAATACTAATTTTTCTTCTAAATGTAAATTAACGGGCAGTGATGGCATCAGAAGAAGCTAAGATACTTATAATTTTTGACTACATCTATTGGTTGGTCTTCGAAATGCCAGCTTTCATTTACCGCACGTCTACCTCCCTAAAAAGGGAAGTAGATTTTACAACAGTATAGATTTGTAAGATTTTTGGAATTTCACCTCGCTAATGAATATGACAAATTTCATTTAAACTTCGAATACTCATTGCACATAATATAAAACCTATCACTTTTACTTGTAGGGTTTTTTCTGAGGAAAATGTAATCATCATTCTCTACCTGCCTTGGTTGGTAGGTTGGCACTTATCTCCTCTTTCCTGAATATTTATGTCAGGACGGCTGAGCAAAATTTGAAATTTAAATAAAATTTGTCAGTTTATACTCAACTGTATTAAGGGAAATTGGTAGAAGTTGTTTCACACCAGATTTTTAAACTTTAAAATGAAAATTTAATTATTGTTTTTTTATTTTTCAATAGCTGTTGGTAACACTGAAGAATAAACAGCTGTTACAATTACTATCAGTCACTATTACTAGTAAATTTAACTTCTGCTATTGAATTATTCAAGATACAGAGCGGCATAGTTTAATGAATGAATTTTGAATTAATTGACAAAAAATTTAAATATTTCATATATAAAAAAACATTAATTTTGTTCTTAATTTTGTGTTAAATTATTAGTTCCTAACAGCTCATATATTTCTGAAGATAACTCAATTTCCAACAATTTAACAAGTTCGCAGGTTGACGGTTACTTTTTTTTTTTTTATATATATAAATCACTTTATTCAGCATGCCCCATACAGAGTATAATACATGCTATCACATATACATAGAAAGGGTATTGTTTACATACACTTAATTTTCAAATTACAATTCATACATAGATATTTAAAAGTAATTAATATATAAAGAAAAATATTAATATATACTATAAATAATAAATATATAAGAAAATACCTAAACATAAAAACATGTAAGGAAAATACCAAAAACTACTACATATAAGAAACATTAAATAATAAGATAACAAAGAGAAATTACAGAAAAATTACATCCATTTAATAATCCAACATAAACAATTCACTTTTTTTTTCTTTTTTTTTTTTATTATTATTACTACAAATTATCGAAATCCACCCTGTTAACAAACCGAACAAATTCACTTATTACTCCTGAGTGCAGCAGAGAAGAAAGCTGTAGGCTGTATCCTTTTAACGCCATAGCCCGAATTAATGGCTGACGAATCGCTTCATGACGCGGACATTCAAAAATAATGTGGGTCACATGCTGCGGAGACGTCCGGTCGCATGGACAGTTGGGATCAGCAACGAGGTTAAACCGATGAAGGTAATAACGAAATTTACCATGGCCGCTCAGTATCTGTGTTATTTTAAAATTCAGAGCTAGGTTCTTCACCTTCAGACGGTCATAAACAGTAGGGGAAAAACAATCTCGTATTGCTACCTTTGCTACTCGATATCCACAAATCATTCCATTCACCATAACTATCCATTCTTGAATTAGAAGCTATACTATCACGAGAAATTTTGGAGTAGGTAACATCGAGTTTTTTGAGGCTATTTTTGCTTGAGAGTCAGCGAACTCATTTCCAGCCATGCCCAATGGGTTGACGGTTACTCTAACCGTCAGTAAGGTGAAAATAATGATAATATTTTTTCAAAGAACAAAACAAAGCTGTGAACAAAGAATAATACAAGCGAGACGGCCTATTATGACTTACGAATGAAAATTCTCATATTAAAATACGAAAAAGTATTCTCATGTTGGCTAGAAATGTGAACTAAGTGAAAAAGATGTGTATTTATTATAAAAAGGAACAAAAAAAATTGGTAAAAAGAAATCTGCTTAAGATCCTAAAAGAAATAATAAATTTTGTGTGTCCTGAGTTAGAAAATAGTGATAAATTATTTCCGGCTGTCTGGCTAAAGGAAACACAGTGTGTTCCCTCTTCTGTAGTTCCTCGCTGGCACACACCCACTCATTCCTCCCAATCCTCTCAGCCATCTTCTCCTCCCACATCCTCTTTCTGTCATATCTCTTACTGTCTCGTTTGCCCAACTTTTCAGGCCCATTCTATGTATATATACATATATATTTCTACGCGCAATGTTCACCAAATAGTTTTCCGACTTATATGTCTCAACATTTATCCTGTCAATTTTAACTGAATCAAAGTGATTGTTAAGAAAATATTTTCGGAAAATTATTACTTTTTCTCATTAAAATTATTCATTTAATCATGGTCTAGCGATGTTTGACAAATTAATGAAAGAACTAGGCATTTAGTTGAATTAATTATCAAAAAAAAAGTTCTTCCGGCATTTTGTCCTTCTTAGCATGCATATTTCTTCTATTCCTGACCGATTTCGGATTTTCATCCATCCGTCTTTGTAAATTTGTCAAGTTCGTGTAGCGAGTTTACTTGAACGTAATGTTTGTGTTCCACACTACACTTGTTGGCTTGTTATGTATGTGCGGTAGGTTATATCATATATCAGAGTGTGTGTGTGTGTGTGTGTGTGTGTGTGATCTTTGCAGAGTGCAATGTAGCAGTTCACATTTTCAACTAGAATTTTGCACTTTATCTTTCTCTAGACTTTATTTCTATATTCTACTGGCCATTTATTTCCAGAGTTTTTGTTAATTCGTTAATACATTCATCCCATTTTTATGTTTTTACTTACCCTTACTTCTATAAGAGGAAGTAATAATAATAATAGTAATAATAATAATACTTTATTAGGAAAAATTACAAAAAAATAAAGAAATGACAAAGTATTAAAAGCATGGCATAAGCCGTCTGCTTGAGTTTACTGCAAGTAAAATTTAAAGTTATTATTAACGAGTTAATATAGTGCGTAATATAAGTTTAACAGAGCTTAAGAAAAGTAAATATATATATGTATTGTATGTATGGAAATGTAGTACAGTAAGAAAATAATAAATATAATACAATAAGCAAATAGTATATACAGTACGTTAAAAAAAGAAAAACCATTAGTAGGCATTTTCAAAGAAAAACTAAAATAAATACCGATAAAGAATACCAAATCTCTTGATGAAAACAAAATAATAATAAAAACAAACTAAATATAAACTAAAAAACGTAATAAAGATAAAATACAATGTATAAAATACTTAGGAAAAATTTACATATTACAATAATAAAAAGAAAAATATAGCCAAGGTAACCAGCATAGATATTACTAAGTCGAATCCGCTAACCATTCAAGTCTGATTTGACAGGCATGGCGAGAGTAACGAATCAGTGGTAAACAGGATGTTTGACCGGTTAAAAATTGAATTATCTCCAGCCTGGAGAGAAAGGATTTGCCGAAATGGAGTAGCCGAAGCTCCACGAGGATAGGACATTCCCCAAGGAAATGATATAAATCCTCGCGAACATCATACGAGCAAAGGGAACATTTTTCAGTTATTACCTCTCTATCCACCCATGGCCTAAAATTTAGAAAAAGAAGTTCCCCTCTAATTTTGAAAAACCAGCGGAGATCTTTAAGCTTTAGGATATCAAATAGACTCTCCGTTATAAAATTGGGATATTCTGCTATTAGCACTCTGTAAAGAAGAAAACGATCAGTAGAAGTAGCCCGTCTTACAGCCTCTTCACGAATGTCCGACTCAATCTGGGATGGAAGCTCGAGGAGTAAAGTACGCCAAGAAGGAAGGCTATCTAACTATAAGAGGAAGTAATGCGATCATATAAAATTTTCAGTGCCAAGTTTTCACCGGTAATACAAGTTGTGAAGTCCGCTGAGTTCCAGAAAGTGGGGATTTTAAAAATCGGTCTGTATGTATGTACTCTTAAATATATATATATATATATATATATATATAGGCAGTGCAAAACATTAAGGTGTAACTTTGGGGAGAGAAGTCAATAAAATTTAAGCAGATAAATGGCCAAAGTCTATATTTTTACAGAACAGAATTAAACGCCTAGTGCAGCTAACATTACATTAACAATTACGTTATCATTAAATAACATTACAATACACTAATACCCAGCCACTAACATTCACTCTGCAATATACACAGACTAACTTATCCTACTTACATTAAATTTCCTACTTACTAACTTATCCTATAAAATTAATATTATTAAGGAACGCGAACACAAGAAATAACCCTCCCCGGTAAGATAACATAAAAATAAATCAAAATAATAATCTAATGAAATAATTAAATAATTGACTCAATTGACAAAAGAAATGACTTTCTCACTGACACATAAGAAACCGGAAGTGTTTATAATAGTCTCTTCGCACTGGATGCTGATCACGCACCCCTCGCTCAGTTAGTCCCCACCGACACGAAATTCACCGGTAAAGCCAGGTCCACCTTACAAGCAGAATCTAGGGCGTTGTGGTGGTTGGTTCCGCAGAGCTGGAAAGCATCAGAGACATTTTCCGTGCTGCTTCATTTTGTGGTCATCGACCGGTTTTGGGCGTTCGCCCAACGTCAGACAGTGTGATAGCACAGACTTGCACAGAGCAAATTCAGTTTATACACTCCTAGTGTAATGTTATTGTAATTATTAATGTAATGTTAGCTGCACTAGGCGTTTATTTCTGTTCTGTAAAAACAGTGTATAAACTGAATTACTCTGTGCAAGTCTCTGTTATCACACACTACTATTAATTACAATTAATTATAGTTAGTGTAAGTAGGATAAGTTAGTCGTGTGTATTGCAGAGTGGACAAGGGGATTCAATTTGAGTAAGATTTATGTTGTTTTATTCATTTCTTTAATTTTGGAATTCCTTACAAACCTTTTTTTTTGAGATTGGTTTTGTTATAATAGCTATTATTACGTTTATTATGTCTAATATTTTAAATTTTACTTTATTTTGTAATGGCCAAACTCATTGCTTTGAGATTGTATCTTTAAAAGCAATAAAGTTTGTATTGTATTGCAGAGTGAATGTGAGTGTGAATGCGAATAACTCGGGGTTGGGCATTAGTGTATTGTAATGTTATTTAATGTTAATGTAAGGCGATACGGCGTACAAGAACTGGAGACGTTCTGCTGGAGCTGAGTGCAAACCCAACGGATAAGAAAGGTTTTACGGATACACTTAAGACCATCCTAGGGGACCGGGCTACGATACGTAGTTTGGAACCCATGGACACTTTAGAGATTAGGGATATGGACAGCATCACGATGGAAGAGGAAGTGCGGGAAGCTATCCTGAGGAATGTAGGGGAGTTGGCCGGTGAACTCAAGGTTATGGTCACTAGAACGAATGCCAGGGAGCAGAGGATGGCGATTGTTGAGCTAAGCGCCCGGGGGGCCGGTGAGCTGTTGAAGACCAATCATATAAAAATAGGGTGGATAAATTGTAGGATAAGGCGCAGGGTGATGGTGACTCGATGCTACGCCTGTTTTGGCTTCGGTCATCGGCAGGCGGATTGCAGAGGACCTGACAGAAAAAGGTTGGGGATTTGCATCCAGTGCGGAGAGGAGGGACATCTGAAGAAGGAGTGTAGAGAGGTGCCGAAATGCGTCCTGTGTGAGGAACGCGGTTTGGGGCCTGAGTTACTAAGACATGTCCTGGGGTCAGGAGGATGTCCTACATTTAGAGAAGCCCTAGAGGAGAAACGAAAGTGGAGTGGATTATGAGAATTCTCCAAGGGAATCTCCATAGGAGCAGAACTGCGGATGCCTTACTGGATCAACTCAACCTGGCCATTAGACCTGATGTTGTGATGATTAGTGAGCAGTACCGTAACAGAGATAGATCAGGGTGGTATACGGATGTACTTGGCACGGCTGCGATCTGGATAACGGAGACAGGGGCTGCTCACGTAACAAGGCACGGAGCTGGACGTGGGTTCGTCTGGGTGACGAGCGGGGAGGTCACCTATGTAAGTTGTTACCTCACCCCGAATATGAACATCCAGGAATTTAGAGAGTTAATGGATGGAATTGAGGACTTCGTGCGAGATCTTGAGGGGGCGGCTGTGGTCGCCGGGGATTTCAACGCCAGAGCAGTGGAATGGGGGATGGACACCACGGATTCTAGAGGAAGGTACATCCTGGAAATGGCAGCTAGGACGGGACTGGCAGTGGCTAATGTAGGCAGTACGCCCACTTTTCGAAGACCCGGACAGACTGGGACGATCCCGGACATCACATTGGTGTCAGACCGCTTAGAGCGAGAGGTGGTGGGATGGAGGGTGATAGAGGACTACACGGGTAGTGATCACCAATATATCACCTTCGAGATGTGCACTGGCCAACGCGCGGGGAGGTATAACCAGAGAAGGGCGAACGGATGGAGGGTGGATAAAATGGACGAAAGGGTCCTCTCAGAGGTCATTGAATCGGAACATTCTGCGGTACTAAATAGGGAAGGTACACCTGAAGATATCGCGGAGGCTACCATGCGGCTGATTCGGCGCGCATGTGATATGTCCATGCCATGGAGGTCTAAGGGCCAAGGAAGGAGGGCTGCGGTTTACTGGTGGACGGATGCCATCGCCGAGCTCAGGAGAAGATGCTTACGGCTCCGGAGAGCTGTTACTAGAGCCAGAAGAGGTAATAGAAATACGGGGAACGAGCAGTACTCTTAGTTCTGCCAGGCGAGGCAGGACCTTAAACGGGCGATTATAGAGAGTAAGTGCCGCAGGTGGGAGGCCTTGCGGGAAGAGGTAGATAAGGACCCATGGGGCATGGGTTATAAAATAGTGATGCGTAGGTTAAAGGCACAATCACCTGGGCCAAGCTTGGACCCCGCATTGATGGACGGGATAGTGCGGGAATTATTCCCTACCCACCCGATAAGTGAGAGAGAGCAGTATACTGCCCCATTAGAGGATGTACCACTGTTCACGACAGAAGACCTCGAAGACGCGGTGGGTTTACTCCACAATAGGAAGGCGCCGGGGCCGGATGGCATTCCTACGGAGGTATTAAAGGTAATTGCTAGAGTGTGCCCTCAACTGCTGTTGAACATGTACAATAGGTGTCTGAGGGAAGGAGTCTTCCCCAAGCGGTGGAAGGTGCAGAAATTGGTCCTGGTTAGTAAGGGGAAAGGGGACCCGAGCTTGCCCTCAGCATACAGGCCGTTGTGTCTGCTAGACACTGCGGGAAAGCTCCTGGAGAGGCTTCTTAAGCCTCGTTTGGCGGTAGCGATCAGCGAGGCCGGGGATCTGTCCGCGCGGCAGTATGGTTTTAGACGTGGTCGGTCCACTATAGGGGCAGTGGAAGAAGTGGTGAGAGCCGCACATAGCGCGCAGTCTGGGTCGTGGCGGACAAAGCGTATTGTGCTATTGGCTACGCTGGATGTCCGGAACGCCTTTAACTCGGTAAGGGGGGGGATATGCTGGCGGCCCTGGAAACCGCGTTCCGAGTGCCGGAATATCTGCTCCGGGTGGTACGTAGTTACCTTAGGGACAGATTTTTATGCTATGACACCGTGGAGGGATCGCGCAGTATAGTGGTAACGGGAGGGGCGGCTCAGGGCTCTATTTTGGGACCTGATTTATGGAATGTGGCCTACGACGGCATCCTGCGCATGGATATGCCGGAGGACTCTTTTTTGGTGGGGTATGCGGACGACATCGCCGCGGTGGTGATAGCTAGGGACCATGAGGTGGCGCATATTAGGCTCCGAGAGGTGATGAGGCGCGTAACGGCTTGGCTAGACAAACATGGTCTGAGCTTGGCCCCAGACAAGACAGAGGTGGTGCTGCTTACTAGGCGTCGGCTCCCAGGTGCTTGGGACCTGAGGATAGATGGCAGAACGCTGAAACCTCAAAGCTCCGTCAAGTACTTGGGGGTGCATCTGGATGCAAAACTGACCTTTTGGGAGCAGGTGCGGCGCTCTTCGGAGAAAGCGGCGAAGGTGGTTATGAGTCTGAGCAGGTTGATGGCGAATGTGGGAGGACCGAGGGCCAGCAGACGCCGGCTCCTCATGTCTGTCGCGGACGCCGTCCTCCTGTATGGCTGTGAGATCTGGGCTAGCGCTCTTACAAAGGCGAGACACCGGAGACGTATGGCCGCGGTACAAAGAAGGGGGGCGCTTAGGATAGCCAGCGCGTACCGGACGGTATCTGAGCCGGCTGTCCTAGTGATCGCAGGGGTGATCCCGATTGACCTTCAGGCCAGGGAGAGGCAGGAGGTTTGGAAGAGGAAGGGAGAGCCAGTCGAAGCAGATGCCAGGCTGAGGGCCAGACGGGCCACACTGCAAAGGTGGCAGGAGCGTTGGGAGAATGAGCACCGCGGTAGGTGGACCGCGAAGCTTATCCCCAGTCTGTTGGAATGGGTAAGTAGGCGGCATGGCGAGGTCGACTACTTCCTCACCCAATTTCTCACAGGACATGGCTGTTTTGCCGCGTACCTGAGGAGGGTGGGGAAAGTGGGAGACCCGTCGTGCATCTACGGGGATGGAGAAAGAGACGATGCTTTTCATACCTTTTTTAGGTGCGGCAGATGGGACCGAGAACGGCGGAGATTGGAAGCGGAAATCGGGAGGATCTCCCCGGATACGGTGGTGAGGGCCATGCTCGCCGGAGCGGATCGTTGGGACTGGGTGGCTACCTTTGTCCGGACGGTCCTGCGGATGAAGATAGGCGAAATAAGTAGACACCTCGACCTCCCGAGGACGGGGTCCAGCTAAGCCGGAGGCAGCCCGTAGTGGCATTACGAGGCACCACCCCGAAGTAGTACCATAAGCAGTTCCGGGGTGGACAAGTGCCTGTGAGGGAGGGGGGGTTTAGTGGGTGCAAGCCCCACACTTTGTGCGTAGGCATTTTCCCCCTCTCCGTAAAAAAAAAAAAAAAAATGTAATGTTAGCTGCACTAGGCATTTACTTCTGTTCTGTAAAAACAGTGTATAAACTGAATTTGCTCTGTGCAAGTCTGTGTTATCACACTGTTTGATCAACGCATCCTGAAGATGGGCGAACGCCCGAAACCGGCTACCATGGAAAATGAAGCAGGCTACCATGGAAAATGTCTCTGATGAGAATCTAGGGCCCAAACTGCTGCCTCTGTTTCGTTCGTTTTGACAATTGCTCTCATCGACTTATGCACGAGTCGCCAAAGAAAATCATTGAAGACGTATTCGACAAAAAACTGCCCCAAAAAACAAATGAAAAATCCATTCAGAAAAGTGTTACTTCCGGTTGACCAATTTTGACTAAAACCTTGCTGACTGACAAGTTCTGTAGTAGTATTTAAACAAAATATCAAGTTTGAATTTTCTTTTAATTTTCCGGTTTTTTAATTATGCTCAATCAGACACAAACACACTCGGACTAATTTCTAGAAACTACTTTTTCAGACTCAGGAAACCCCGAAGCGTATATTTCCGGAGAAACCTTGATATCGAAAGTTTTGACACGTTCGCAATACTTTCTCTTACAGCAGTAAGAGAAAGTAAAAAGTAGCTAGTTCACTATCTTTTACAGAAAAAAAAAATATAATATTTTTTTTGGCAAAGCCTAATATTTTTTGTTGTTTTTATTTTAAGAGTATGATATTTGTTAATAAAGAATTCGTTGTATTAATAAATTTGTTTCATAAATTAATGCCTGCAATTGAACCAAAGTATTCTGTATTCATATTACAATATAAATATAATATAATTTTAGAGAAAATGTGTGAGAAAGTGGGAAATTGTGAAGAGAAGAGAAAAAACAGAGAGAATGTGAGAGGGATATTAAATTTTAAATAAAGAGACAAAATTATATACAAGCATGAGGAAGGATAAAATAATTGTGGGATAAAATAAATATGTGTATTTATATAATATATTTAAAATTTATATTTATATAATCAATAAAAATAATATGTTTATAATTTATTTCAAATTTAGTTTTAATACAAACAAACAATAAAATAAAATAATAATGGTAAAACAAACACATTGTTAGTATGAAACGTGCTAATATTAAAAATATTACGTTTTCATATGTTTATTTTTATAAAATAGAGGAAACAAAAAATTAAATTCCAAACCAATATTTTTTTTTTATAAATAGAATAATTTAAATGATAAATCTGATTTGTTCATAACGAATTTTGACTAGAGAAATCTTAGCTTCGCTTTCCATTTAATCTAGTAAATGGTCAGGTAATGAAAGTGAGCAATAAAAGAGTGTTGTAAAAGAACAGTGATTACCCATAAAGAGTGTGTGTGATCCTTGTAGTGTGCAATGTAGCGAATCGCAATTCCAACTATAATTACCTACACTTTATTCTTTCTGTTCTCTAGACTTTATTTTTATTTCTACTGGCCAATTTATTTCCAGAGTTTTTGTTAATTCATTAATACATGCAGCTAATCCACTCTAATTTAGACCTCAGAGCCTCCAAGGAGGTTCAGCACTTAGGTCAGTGCTGGGTTCATTGTGCACCCCGTAGAACAACTCACATCAGCCCTGTTTTATTAAAAAAACGTCAGGGCTGAGGCAAGTGAAATTTTTGATCCTGCATTCGGCTCCCGATTATGGTCGCCAAATTTCATCGTCTGCGAGCATAATGCATGCACTCTCCAAGAAGGTGAAACGGTGTCTAATCCTTTTGGCCGCATTTCCTACAGAGTGGGTCCGCAAAGAGACCTGCATTATTTCTCTTTAGCTCCACTTCCGTTCTGCTAGGAGAGAGGTTGTGAAAGTCTCCAAGAAAATCTTAGTGTGCCTCAGGCCCGCAGTATTTTCTCCAATATAATGAATGTTTTCGTGTTAGCCATTTTTCAATGGCCCCCTGAAATGTAATTGGTGTGTTGAGTTGTTGTGGTAGCTTGTCTGCCTTGAGCGGTTTTGTAAAAGGGGCTTGTAAGAGTATATGTTTAAGAGAGAAGTAATAAGAATTATTAACAGAGCCCCACTGTTTTGAAATAAATATATTATTCTTTAAAAGAATTTAATCTTTACAGTATCACAATAATATGCTTATAAGTAAACTGAATTTAGTTGGAATAAACTCTTATGTTTTAACTTATAACTGGCACAGTCCTGATGTGTTCTGCTTCGGTGTCTACAACCAACTATATTGAAGGAATGTCTTCTAATTGTTATTTCAAATCTTCCCCTGTGAGAAGAAGGGGTACACAATGCTATCAAGTTCATGAACTCTAAAAGACAGTAGTGGTCTTCTACCTGAAATGTCCTTTTGTAAGGGAATTGTCACATATTCTTGATATTAAATACATTTTTATATTTCTTGCATCCATCACACCCCCCCACGGCAGTTCTGTAAAAGATGCTGCAGAAAGGCTCTGGACAATGGGCGTTCATGAGAGCTCCCTCTTTTGCCAACCTGTCGGCATCTTCGTTACGTTGAATGCCCTTCTGCCCCGGCACCCAGCCGAAGGCTATTGTGGTTTGTCAGAGATTCCAACTGTTCATGACGGCATTCTTTGAAAATCCCCGACCTGATGCAGTTCGCCTCTAAAGCCTTTAGTGCGGCCTGGCTATCAGAGAAGATCCCATTCTTCTGCTCGTTACGTCCTTATTCCTAAGATGTTGTACATGCTTCATAATTTTTTATTTTTATTTTTACTTTCACTTCTGTAGGAGCAATATAATGGCGATTGTGTCAAATTTTGTATATTAACTTTTCACCGGTAATACACATTTATATACAGGTGTACACGGAGCAGAGGTCGAAACTTCGGGAGGTAATTCAGCAGCTCAAATGCAACAAAATATATCCCATTCACTCTGGCCCGATTCTCAATAGTGTCTAAGATATTTGCATTTTTAACTTTTCCGTCGATATTCCCGTTTTTCACCATGAAAACGGTCATAACGTTTCTATCCTGTATCCTACAGCAAATCTGTTTATTCCAAACGAAAGAGCATAAAATTTCCTATAAATTTACTTAACTCCCAGCCTCAAAACCTTTCTTATAAACCATGAAATTTCTATTGTAATGTCTGTTCTTGTGATGGCGATTCTCATATTTACACCATAATGCTTTTGATCATTGATTTCTATATAGTTGTCACAGTTAGTAAATATAGTTTATAGACATTTGTAGTTGTAAATATTAGTTTGCTCTGTTAATATTTGAACATCTGTATCAGTTTCTCAGTGTAAACTGAATTAGTAAACTTTGGTGTGATTTATAAACGTTTGTTATTTGGGTGAATTTAGAATTGAGTTTGGTTTTATCGTTTGGATTTATTTGATATTTAAATATTATTTATTGTCTAATTATTTAATAGATTTCCTTACATTTACAACGCTTCATTCTCATACAGTTAATTAACGGTTCCCAATTAACTGTGCAATTTTGAGGTCCCATAAATGAGTTTAACAAAAATAAAGCAGTCACAGATATAGCTATTGCGTATTTTATAGTAACCGAGTTTTTACAGTTGATTTGTTCCTTGTTCTTCTCTTTTTGACATGCAGAAAAATATGAATGTTATTCTAGACGAACTTCTTATAAAAATATTAAGAAGTAAATTTCAAATTAGCGATAAAATAAATAAACTAACAGAATTTTAAAAAAATTTGTGGAGAAACATTCACTGTTTCAAATAACTTGGATCTTATTTTGACAATACAACATTTCGCCAGTTGAATTTTATTTAAGGAATTAAGCCAACAGATCGAAAAATCTGAGCTTACTATTCTTTCTATTTGCAATAGTTACAAATGTTATTTATTTACGTTTTCTTTAAAAATGGTATTTACAGTAATAATTACATGCTCTTTTGTATTGCATATTCTGCACAGTGATGGGGGAACCAATCTATCTTATGTTTGTTGGTTATTTAGTTAAGCATATATACTAACCTGAAGTGTAATGCATTGAGTTCCTCACTACTAGACAGCGCTTCCATATTGTTTGGCTAGCTTAGAAATAGTGTTAGCTTATTCACAGATTTCCTAGGAAAACTCTGACATAAATTTTCCATCTTAAAAAGGACCAAATAAAAATAGTGTGTGTAATGTGATAACAAGAAGGAGTGATAACAAGGAGGAAAATATATAATTTTTAATTATAAAAATTATAACTAGTGGTGCCAGCCAGTCGCTATTATTCAGGTCAAGAGCCGTGGCCAGTGCACGGTTAAAGGGACCGCCAAGGACAGGAACCGCCAAAGACACACCGATCTCAACAAGAAACCCTTTTAAAAGGGTCATTATACGGTCAGTATACAGAAGCCGCCTGGCCGGTATACAAGGGTCAACAAATCATTCAAAAGACCACCTGGCTACAGTCTTTTGATAACCGCCATCACCTGTTGCCGCACCTGTTCACCGACCTATTCAAGACCCAGGGTCAACACACGGCAAGAGATATTTTAGTGCGACCCACTTGTCAATGTGTGAGTGATGGCAATATAACGTCTCTCTACAGGAAGAGGGGATGAGTATTCTTCAGTATTTTATCAGCGTAACATCTTTTTAAAATCTTGGATTCTACCAGTGACATAGTTCATACATCGGAGCGCGTCCCTATCTAAGTATTTAAACATATATTTATTTATCAATCATTATAGTTGTGCATTCTAGTTACATTTAAATCATTTCAAATTAATTGTAGTTATATCTTTTCAAACGTTAAATTATTGTTAAAATATATATATCTATTTTCGTAAATTAGTAGTTCACATTTCGAGTAACAACTCTCTAAAAATCTCTAACTAACTCCCAACTTTCATCGCATCATAACCCTCTTCAAAACATCTGATCCCACTACATGTGCTATATGTCTACAGTTAGTAAAGAAAATATATGAAAATCTTTGGAAAAGTAAAACAGTGAAAAACTGGAAAAAAAAAAAGAAGAACTATTCAGTAATGTCGCATTTTCAGTTAATGGATTTCGATTTAAAAACTTCTCTGTCAAAACTGATTATGATGGAATTTATTTATTTTTGAGATATATTGTTTGGACATACAGAAAATTTGATTCATAAAAATACATATCCGTATTCATACGGCATCAAAAAAAAAATTATTTCAGAGGAAACATTGTGAAGACGTTGATTTCTTCTAACTATATCTTTTACTAAACGTTTAGTAGCCTTGCAATATTTTTTTTTTTTTTTTTTTTTTTTTTTTTTTTTTTTTTTTTTTTTTTTTTTTTTTTAGGAACCATGAACTTCCAACCCCACAGAGCCGCTATAAAATCAGTTTGAAAAGAACCTTTCCGAAAAAAAGGATAGATGTGTACAATAATCTAAAATATAGTACTCCAAGTTTAATGAAACCCGGATGATGTTTTTTTATGGAGAAAATCGCAGGAAGCTGGACAAAAAACTGTCCTTACTGGAACCAAAATACCAATCAAATCATTTTCTTAAAATTTGAAATTTTGTAAATACATTAATTATAATTTATATTTTATAGAACACAGAATCCGTTAATAAACTAAAAATGGCAATTTAGATGAAATCATAAACTTTCACTTTTTAATATTATAAACATAACAGAATGATACAATAATCTAAAATAGCTTTTTAAAAGAAAACATAACCCTAACCCTCATATTTGAATTATCCCTGAAAAATATTTCAAATATAAGTTCTTAATAGGCGCAGATATAGTTAGTTAATGTGATGGATGTAAGAAATTATATCTATTTTATTTAAAGAAAATAATCAAAATTATGAGAAAATGCAAGCTCGTTCGCACAAAGGGTGACCCAGGTAGAAGAGTACAGTTACTGGAAGAGTTCATGAACCTTGATGGCAAACCCGTTCCACTCACAGGGGAGGATTTGAACAAACAATTAGAAGAGATTCCTTCAGGAGAGTTTTGTTGTAGACACCTAGGAGAACACATCAGAACTGTGCCATAACATAAGAGTTTATTCCAACTAAATTCAGTAAATTAATTAATATTGCTGTGTTATTCAATAGCATTTAAATATCTTTAAAGAATATATATATATATAATTTAATCTACCAGTGTTGTCTTAATTATTCTTATTACTTCTCTCATAAACATATATACTTACAAGCCCTTTTACTAAACCGCTCGTGCTACTATAAACATACAACACAACATCACCAAAAACATTTCATTGAACAAGTTTAAAGAAAAATCATTGGAGCCATTTTCGAGATAATTAAAAAATCCATGAAGTAAAGTGTTACTTCTAGTTTTCCGATTTGGTTCAAAACTTTATTGCCGTTCACCATGAAACCAATTTTTTTTGGACTTAGGGGAGCTCAAAATGCATATTTCTGGTAAAAAAAAACCTGATATCAATGTGTTTGACACGTTTTGAATACTTCCTCTAGGAGAATTTCTTGGTTACTTCTATGTATTCCAGCAAGTAATATATCCTAATCAGTTTGTATAGAAGCTGTAGTGGAAGAAGAAATGCAAAAATAAATAGTTTTGGAAAATAGTTTTGTGAAAATTAGATAGTTCAAATAGTGTATTTAGTGATGGGGATAGAGCCAGGTATACTACAATCTAGGTCATTGCTATTAGGGAAACAAAGGCACAAAAATCCGTTAAATTAATACAATGTGACTTGGCCAATTGTTTTGTTAGAGAGAGAGCATTCCTTCTGACAGTCTGTATTCTGCTTCCAAAGCCAGAACACTTGCTTCAGAAATCGTTCTCTTAAACTCATGCGAGATTTGCCTTTATTCTAGATCATTTATTAAGATACAGTTGTGATATTGTTATGTACTTAAATTTGCTTAGAGAATAATGTATTTATTTTAAAAACAGTGGTGATTTCTTGATTGTTACTAATACTCCACTCTCTTAAACATATATACTTACAAGCCTTTTTACAAAACCGCTCGTACTACTACAAACATAAAACACAACATCCACACCAATAAAATTTCAAAGCTAACTTCAGGCAGAGGACTAATAGGAAGAGAATTGAGTGATGAAAAATTAAGATAGATCGCATCGTAATTTCAGGCATGCAAGCTAATCGATAAAGCCAGGCAAAAATGTACTGGACGAAAAAGTCGTCACTTACTAAGAACTAAGTAGACGTTGATGGAAGCAAAACTGTCAGAAAGAGATCAAATTAGCCAAGGTTGGTGAGACAAAAAACGAGAGAAAAGAAACTACCCTACAGAATGTTTATGAGGATAAATTTAGACTAACAGAAACTGTAGCGGCTGCCTCACTAAGACTTACATGGAAGTAATCATGAAGAAAGAGACTTTTCATTAGAGAAATATGATATAACGCTTTAGGAATTTTTACCGCTTGCATTACATAAAAATATTATTTAAACAGAGATAAAAAACTCTCAAGTATCTTGATTCTAGTCAAAACCAGTTAAGTAAAAAAACTGAAAAAAAGAAAAAGTAAATAAATGCCTCATATAAATGTGGAGCTGAACATACATATATTGGAGGGGGGTATATAAATTTAGCATTAAAATAACCACGTATAGAACCATAAATCTCACATAAATTTCTCTTACTCTAAACCTACACGAACTCTGTAGAAAGATAATTAATTATACGGCTGTGTAAAACTAATTAGAATTTATATTGTTAACTGTTTAAAAAGGATAAAATGAGAACTAAGGTGTATTTAAATTCCCAAGTGGAAATTAATTATAGGCCAGAAAACCTTGAGAAAGTGTATGCTCGTAAATGAAATTTTAGCGACGACTTAACTTACCATATAAGGTAAATTTCATTTTCATTTTGGATTGTGATAAAAGCCTTCTACAACTATTTGCCAAATTCAGAATTTTCCAGTTCATTAAAAAAACAAATATAAAGTCAATTGGACAGAAAAAGAGATGTGATCCAAAAGGGATTGGATGATGATATGTATTCCAACTGCTGGATGAATTTATGTATGTCCTGTGTATATCATTTATGTATGTCCTGTGCAAAATAGTTTTCCTGATCTATGCTTTGTTCCTTATTGGAGCGATGTTCATCTGCTGTAATGAATTAAACAAGAATTATGAAATTTCTCTACAACAACGTTGACCACTATGATGTCAGCATCTGCCGTTGAACGCTCAACAGTTTAGTTACACTGCGACCTAATCACCTCTATGACGCCGCCTGTACTAAACGGTTTAAAGGTTTAAAAAACACCAAGCATTTGAATTTATATATAAGTACGCCAAATTCGGAGCTTAAGTCACTGTATAATCAGTATTCAAGAGTAACAAATAGTAAACTTTATCATCAGTCTACAAAAAGTCAGCATAAGAGTCTGAAGAAGTATTTAAACAAACAACAAACTTCTAAGAAGTAACCAACTTGTAACAAATATTCTTCACTCAAATCTCTATCAAGAAGCTCTTTTACAAGCCAGAGAGTTCTTCACCAGCCAGCTAAATGTTCGTTGGCGCAAGATTTCTATCAAGAGTTTCTGCCGTCACCACTCTATGTTCTAACCCTTTACTCAGTTAAAAAATACGTAAACTGTGAGCATAAATGTTAAACTGTATTTTCTAATTCAAATCACCAGCGCCACTATATACCTACACTGCTATTACTACATTACTGGCAGCAAGTGAGGCAAAGCTTTAGATTTGCAGAAAGACTGCAGCAGAGAAAAGAATGAATATTATTTACTTTTGTTAAAAAATTTCGAATTGTAAGACGTTTCGAATCATAACAGTTTACCTAATAAACACTCTTGATGATAACAAACGTCTTTAGGCAGGCCGCGGGTACTACAAGAACAAATTCTTTTGAGGTTTGGCCATCTATTAATTAAAATATGAAGTTTATCCGTGAAAAGAAATTGCTGGAGAGTAAGACTTCTAGAGAAAATTAAGAAAATCTGTTTGAATAAGTTGAAATTGAAAAGAGATCTGGAAATTGTGAGCAGCATATGTCGCAGCTGTTCTAAAGGAATGCAGTAACAACTGGGAGCTCAAAGTAAACAGGAAAATCCAAATTTAACTATAGGAGTACTAAGTTAGGATCTGGTGCTGGAAGAAGGAATAAGAACAATCAGCCATGCTGAACAATACAAATATCTAGGATTGAAAATAACAAAAAAAGTAAAAACAGGATAAATAAATAAAATCGAAGATTAACCTCAGAAAGGTTGGCAATTTCTACATTAAATGGCACTTTGTGGGATAAACAAGCTGGCACTAAAAAACTAGGCTATTTAAAACAATAGTCAGGAGCATCATATCCTAGGGCTCAGAAGAATGGAGCTTCAACCACAACTGAGGATAAAATATTTGGCAGCACAAATGGGTTTTTGGTGGCCTTCTGTCAGAGAATCTAGGAAAGAAAAAACAGCAACAGAACAGAAAAGAAATGAAGTTGTGAATGATAAATCAATGTCCAGGGCTCAATTGGCTATTCAATAAAAAGAAATAATTAATATGGTATGGCCAAATGGTATGATAATTAATATCGTATGGTAGATCCTTTTTAAATCTAAAAAGGATTAAAGGAGAAAGATTGTCAAAGAAAATTTTGGATTGAAAAGGAGTAAAAAAAGACTAGTCATTGCTTGGAAGCAGAAAATCCAAAAAAATACAATACAAGAGAGAAATATAGAGGGGAATATTTGGTTTAGGCACCGAAAAATGTTTATTCTACATACCTAAATCGGTAAACCAAAAAAAAATAATAATAAAATATTTGGCTTTTCACAGACCACCGAGCATTTATCGAAACGCATAAACACAAATGTAAATTATTCTGTAAAAAAAAAAAATACTGTTTCTCTCAGAGAGCCTCAAAACATGATGTACGTCCAGTAAAAAGTCAATTACATGATTCACTTTTATAGCTATAATGTAATGAATTATTTATTGTTATTTAACTGGAACAGACTGTAATAACATAAACAATGAAATTCACCTCAAAAAGACATATTTCAATTTCATCTTTTTGAAATTACAAGTTTATATTATGTATGTATTTGATGGTATATTGTTTAATTCAATTAATTGTAAATAAAGCTCTCAGATGTTGGCAAATGTAATTTATATAATAATATACGGATATGTAAAATATTTATGGAATGACTCGTACATATACATGTACATTAGATAGATCTATACATGTTCTTCTGTATATTTTGTTAAATATGCAGGCATCAGCGTTTTCACAAAGTACCTCATTCTACTTCCATACGGTGTATATTTCATCAGCGCTTTCGATAAATGAAATATCGTTTTCAATAATAAAATTATTGTTTAGAATGCTTCTATGAATACTTTATTAAATATTTTCCATATTTTAATATATAATAAAATGAACAGATGGATGAATTTTGTTGTTTGGAATTTTATTAGATAAATTTGATATATTGCCCGCAAGGAAGGGTGTTGCGGGCAATATTTGGGGGAGATATGCCTCTTATAGGCTCCTGGACACTGTTATTACAGAACAACACACATTACACTTTCTTATTCAGACACACGGGCATATCCGCTGTACCAAACAATGCAGATAAAAACACAAGGTACATACACAAGGCTCTGTTTATACGCGGACTGCACAGATCTGGTAAAAAAAAAAATTAAAGAAGGTTATATAAGCCTGGAAAGTAAGCTACGACCAGTACATCCTCTCTCCTTAGGTTTAGCGTTTCTGACGGCAGCTTTAGAAGCGAATCCTTGAACTAGCACCAGAAAACTGTCAGGTGAATTAGGCGTGTTCCCAACCAGCCATCAACCGCTACATGTGCACAGCTGAACATGAACTTATGCCACAGCAAGCCGCACGCCGAGTTGAAGCCTGTAAAACCCTTCTACAAAACCCGAGTGATTTTTTTTTTTTGTTTCATCAAACGAATTCATTTGCGACGAAAAGGAGGTTTATTTAAACAATCCTAAAAAACAGAAACAAAGAAAAAAAGTGCTGTTTGAGGAGCACATCTAAAATAATGAAATCCCTTAAAAACAAAAGAAGGTTTGATCGTTCTGCGAAGAAAATAAGAATAAGTAAAGTTTTCCCATATTATTTCAATAAAAACAACCCCTCCTCCAAAACCATTTTAATCAATGAAAAAAAAGTACCGACAATTTGTTACATCACATCTTTTTTTCACAATTGAATTTGAAATATTTTCCATTGGTGAGTAAACTTTACGCCTTCACTCTTTTACCTGTATTTTCTTACTTACTATTTCATTAATTGAATTCACGGGTAAAAGTTAGTATACCTGGCTTATCTGTTCTGTTTTATGACTCTAGAATCGTAACCCAGGGATTATATATTGAGAAGTGTTCAATCAGATTGACTTTGTTTTTATTTTCTAAACTGAAAACTGGTATGAAACACTTATATAAGTTTCTCGTTATAACCAAATAAATTCTAAGGATTTTTTATATTATGTGAATGTAATTAATTGATAGTAGAACAGCAAAAGCCTTTCAGAGATGATATCTCGATGATATTGCTGATCCGGGAATTCTCCCCTCTTTAGAGGAGACTCATGTAGCCGTGAGAAATATTGAAGAGGGTCAGTCACTTGTGATGGTTATTGATGTGCAGGATAATGAAGTTTGGCTTATGGCTGTGTGCCTATTTACTTGGTGAGTAGCAGCTCTTTATTACTTTCTGGCAAAGCTTCAGAAAATTTGGATAGTTTTCTCTCGCTTACGTATAATTTCGGTTATTTTAATTGTTCTTTATTAGTATTATCTATTTCATCTATATTTTGTAATTTTACCATTTGAAGGTTAATTAAATATTATCTTCGTAATTTAGGTATAACATATAGTTTTTTTAAATAATATCATGCTTATTTTGTTTTCAACTAGCAATAATCAAACCTCAGGAGACCATCATTGGTTACGATATTGCCACTGTGCAAGGTTAAACATATTTTATTGGCCTCGTTATACCCCACACTACATGATAAGGTACCCCATGCTAGAATCCGGTAGACCGCCGTTAATGGTATTTATTTTTAAAAGAATAGTTAACTTCTGGATTAAGCTTATCTCTCTTGCAGATGAAAGTCTGCCTAAAAAATGTTTTCAATCATTATACTCCTTAGATGATAATAACCGACATAACAATAAATACAATTGGGTAACAATCGTTAGGAATTGGGGGGAACAATTGGGTGACCTCAAATTTTTCCGAACGGTGGATAAACAATTTACTTTAAATAACAAACAAAATATTATAGAAAAACTGGAAAATAAACTACTTAGTGAAGATGTAGATCGGGTACTTTATTCAAAATTTAGTCACATTTACAGAAATATAATAAATTATAATTATTATGAACCTCAAACGTATTTAAATGTTTTTGTTAACATAGATAAATTAAGAGCAGTAAGCCAATTGAGGCTCGCCAGTAGTAATTTTACAAAATTATTTTTCAAAGGTTCATCCTTATTTTATACCTTAAATAAAAATTGCCCAATTTGTCAAGTTATAATAATAAATTCATTAGAACATTTGTTATTGGAATGCTCTGCCAATTTGCCAGACTTTAAATCTGTTTTTAGTAAAACTCTGCGGAATGCAAACAATGATCAACCTATTGAATATATTAACATTACACACAATTGACAAATTAAATTCTTTGTATACACATCTTTTAAATATTTCGAAACTTGTACCCCAATAAAATATTCAAATACTGAAATATGAATGTGTGTGTATATAATTCATTTAATACAAATAAGATTAATTCAGTTAAGATGTTCAGCCACAGTGTTTGGTATTTTTGTTCAAGTATTTTTTGTATATATTTAATTATTTGTAATGTGGAGAATATTATATTATAATCATGTTATTGTACTTTTATTAAGTATTCAGATAATAGATATTTCTAATATTTTCCTTTCTTTTGGTTGTATGCGTGACAATTCACTAAGATTAGTAATCCTTTAATTTACATTGATAATTGTATTAATTTCATTTTTACTTTTTTTTATTACTATAAATGGCAATACCTGTTTTTTTTATTTTAGATATATATATTATGGCAATATAAGTTATTGTTTTATTTTCTCTTTGTAAGAACCGGGCTCATTGTACAAGTTATTATTTTAACAATAAATATATTATTATTATAATGTATATCATGCTTATTTTGAAATAACAAAAATTGATGCCTTTCACATCTACATTTAGAATCAGTGTAAGAATATAGAAATGTAATGAATAGAGAAATGGATAATCATTTATTTCCTTGGAATCGGCTTTTGACTAGTTGACTGTGGATAGTAAACCACATTCTCCTCCCCAACATTTCATCTTGTTTACACTCGTAATGCAATTTACTGCGTTTTGATTGATTAATTAATTTATACGGATATAAACCCAGTTAAAAATTTACGTATAACTACAAATGTCGGCAATTAATGGCACTAAGGAGGGTAACCTAAAGTCCTAGTGATCATTCTTAAATGAATCTTCCGGAAGAAATGTTTCAAATAGCAGAAATTGTAGTTTTTTTATGTGCTGTGGGAATATATCAAATTGAAACAAAATAGTTGGAGCCACTTTTAAAGAGAAAATCTCCAAGAAAAAAAATCTATTTTAATAATGTGGTGGTACATTCGGTCGACCGATTTGTGACAAAAACCTTATAGTAGCGTCCTCTGTCTAGCATGTTTAAACTAAAAGACCAAGTTTCACTTTTCTATGATTTTCTCAGCTTTTGAGTTTTATTGACCTTATGCATACACACACATACACAAGGGACAATATCTAGAAACCACTTTTTCGGACACAGGATTTCTCAAAACATGTATTTCCGGTGAAAGTAATTTCTAAAATTTGACGCATTCATAATTACTACCCAGCAGTTACAGAAAGTAGAAATTAAAATGTTCGTAAATGAGTTAAAAAATAAAGATAGGTATCTACTTGGTGTGTGAGTGTGTATGTTGTGTGCAGGCATCTAGTTCAAGATAACTTTGTGCAGTTAGTAGGTTGGATTAACGGCCGCCATGGTGGATAGGACATTAGAAATGTCTTGGGAGCTATTTATCGTGAGAAAGAAAAAGGCTGCTTACTGGCCTCTTCAGTTCCACTCTCTTGTCTGGGTGTACTCTGCGGACCGACTCCTCCTCCTCCTCCTGCTGCCGTACTGAAGCAATAAAGGTTCATGATGACAGTAAAGCTTCCCCATCCCACCCCCTTTCCCCACCAAAACGGAGAAAACTCTCTCAGTGACCGAAACATTTTAAACTGACCATTCTTCTCGCTAGGGAGTCGCCTATAGGTAACGGGTTGTTTGGTCGGGACAAATGGTCTTCCAACTTTACCTTTAACTTCCTTTACACACAGTACTGCGCTTTCGTTCACAATTTCTTCATCTTCTTCTTATTCCCAGCAATATCTCCACCATTCTTTTAACCCACTTCTTCCTAATATTGTATCGATATATCCACTTGAGTAATTTCCTGTCTTTTACAAATATTGCATTGTAAAATGGTTAAAAATAAATTTCTTAAAAAAAAGCTACCATTCGGTAGGGCTTTTTCATAGAGAAAAATAAAACTAAAATCTTCGAAAAAAAAAAAACAAACATAATAATTCTTCCAAGTAAGGTACCCACAAAAATAATGTCGAAGTTATGTATTTTGTATTGAAATTGTCATAAGCATAATCGGTGAAATTAATTGCAAAAAAAAAAGAAATGTGCGCCAATTATCTAGATGCTGAAATTTATTTATTTCTTATTGAGAAAACTGCGTGAAGAGGTTCCAATAGAGGTTATAAAGACTGCCTATAATGGTCTATTCCATTCTAGAATGGCATATAGTATTGAACTATGGGGAGGTATCTCCGATGCTTATATTATTTTCAGACTTCAAAAGAAAGCTATTAGAGCAATAATGAAGAAAAATGCTCGAGAAAGCTGTAGGCCTTTCTTTCGAGAGTTACGTATAATGACATTACCCTCGGTTTTCATTTTCAAACATTCACTAAAAAAGAAAAAAGACATGTTATTAGATGTTAGAGGTGATAAAAATACTTATAATTTACGTAATAAAGAGGATTTATGCGTACCTTATAAGAGACTTGTGATGTCTGACTTCCATTCCAGTGTTATATCGGTAAAAATATTTAACAAAATTCCTTCAAGAATTAGACAGTTAAGTGAGAAACACTTCAAGCAATCGGTTAGCGAATTTTTAATAAAAAATTGCTTTTATGATATTAAAGATTTCTTGAGCACAAAGTGGAGTGATGAACAATTTCATGTGATGTGAAGTGGACTGAATGCATTAAGTTTGTTTTTATGATAATTAGTGTAAAGTTCATTTTATTCTTGTTATTGGAATTTGTTATTTTGTTCACATTATATTGACGAGCCTTTTATATTATAAAAATGTATCCAGGCAAATAAATAAATAAATAAATAAAATAAATAAAAAATTCTATTTCGAAATCATAAATAGTACCGTAATTTGGTTACCGAACTATGCTCGCACGACTTTCATCGCCAATAATTGTAGTTTCCTATATAATTCTCTTAGTCCTAATGGACTTAAAATTCTTCTCACTTGATAGATATTTTTACTAAATGTTAAATGCCACTTCAGTATTTTGGAAATGGGGTAAGGTACAGAACTATGAAAAGAACACTGTGACGCCCTGGTTCCTTCAGAATACTGTTTAATAATGAATATATAAAAAAAGCTAACAGTTTACAGCTCTTGGATTGGCTCTGTTTTTTAGAAAAATAATCTGGTGTGAAACACTCACACGGCTTTCTCTTACTGTGCAGTTTACAGAATTATAATTGACATATTATCTAAACTTAATAAAATAATTGAGGAAGCATAACCACCCCTCCACATTTCCCTTCTTTAAGCTTTTTTGAATGAACTTTTACAGACAAATTTTCCAACAAAAGTGATTGTCCACTGTTAGATAATTAATTTAATAAAATACGTCGGTGTTTGGGGGGGGAGGGAGGAGAAAATCACTAAATACTGCGTGGGAAATAAGTTTAATAGTTTCCTAGCAGATTGTATTGCAATATCTTAGTTTGTAGCTTGTAAAAGCATACCTAGTCTTCTATTATGGTCTGTCATATGAGGAGAGAATCGATGTTTTTTTTGTTTTTTTTTCACTTCATAAGTATGCCAAAAATATTCTTATCGTATTAGAAAGTTCTATGGTGTGTGCATAGAACTGATAACATAAGGATGTTGTATATATATATATATATATATATATATATATATATCAGGTTCTTCCGCTAATATCAATGTGGGTAGTCTCATATCCACAACACCAATATATGAATAACAAAATAAATGGTGTGCCACATTATTAACCAAAAAAAAACTGGAGTGAGACAATCCCCGGTTATTACATAGGTTACTATATTTTATTAAACAGAATATTATCTCTCTCTCCTTTTTACTGCTAAAAGTTTTCTATTTATTTTTTTTTTCCAAGTTTTTGTCCCCATTAAGCTAAAAATATCAGAACAAAATAAACTTTAGTATTGTTTCATTTTTTTAGACGTAACAACTTTTTTTTTACGTTGATAAAACTTCTGCTTTTTAATGCTAGCAATAGAATTAATTAATATTTATTATATAATTTAGTAAACTAGTCGGCTAGAACAATAAACCGCAAAGAATTGTTCAGTAAGCGTTTAATAAAAAAACATAAAATTCTATCGACAAAAATTCGATGATCGACTCTTTGAATTGGTTATTATTAGTTTAAAAAAACAAAAATTTGCTTCACTCTCAAATGTTGTTCACTTTCTGGATAAACTATCGAGGAAAATTATAATTTGATTTTTACATTTGGTAACCAAAAAAAAGGAATTCTGATTAACTACGATCACCATTCAGAATTGTTCTTACAGTATTTCAACTTTTCATAGTTCATTCAAGAATATAGACTTGCAGTTGTTTATATGTAAGCAATTCCTACGGGACCCCTAAAAACATTTGTATTATGATATAATGGAAAAATAATAATAGTTGGTACACCTGATGTTCGAATCCGAAACCCAGGGTCTACTAAGATCCAGTCTTAGGAATATTTTTTTTATTTTAGATAATTGTTCAGTATTGCGAACAAATTTGTTGCCTTATTGCTGGGTGTTTTAATAGTAAATTGTGAAAAACATTACAAATGATATATTAATAAATAAATAAATAAAGTAATTACAAGGTTTTAGAGAAACACTCTTTCTTCAAACCCAGAATTTTTACTAAACATATATTTGCTTTTAGCATTGGTAGGGTTCAAACCTGCAAAGCTTACAATTCCAACAATACCATATCCTTAGAACCATAGTTAATGTTCCCTAATATGTATCAAATTTAACTATCCACCTTGACTTCAACATCCCTTTCCTAAAAAAGTATTGTAACGTTTTTCCCTCTAAACTAGCTACTGTAACTAGTTTTACGTGGGTTCGTATAGATAAAATACTCTAAACTTCAATAAAGAAAACACCATTTTATTGTTATACACAATAAATTACAAAATACAACACTTAATAATAATTACTTCACAGTTTAAACCACAAAAGTTCACTTTGTTCACTTCTTATAAACTTTTCACTAACGTACACTTAGTAACTGGAAAACTCTCTCAACTCTCTGTGGTCCCACTATTTATTCGGATGGGGAATCTTCTAGAACTTCCTCGATTCTTCTAGAGAGAACTACAGCGCCGCCAGCGCTTCCAGCGGCCACTAGGAGAACCTTAGGTACCTGCCTTCTCTCCTAGATGGCCCCACTGGCTGCTTTACACTATCATCAAAATTCCACGAACATTTATCCTCTCATTATAACCCTCGTTCATCGACTCTCATCCCAGATATTCCCTGATAATTCTCCCAGACGAATGCGGCGAATGTGACCTCATAATCCCTTAATAGATGAAGGTAACTAAACTCGTAAGGACTGTCATCATTGGGTAACTTCTTCGCTCGTTTATATTTTGTTTTGTCTTATTTTATTTTATTTACCACATATTGCTCTCATCAAATTTATTTATGATAATAAATCTGTCGTTGTAAATAAATAAACAAATAGAATAAGCACTGATAGGATAATTTGGGGAAATCAGGTTCACCTAAAATGTAAATAAATTGAGTGGCAGCACCATCTTCGCCCCTATAATGGAGTTGATGAGGAGTGAAATTTGGATTGATTAATTAGACAAGATATGAAGACACTGTTATAATATGGCAATAAGTCTACACAAATTGCACTGGACTTGTAATGATTTTATAGAATAAAGTGGTAGAGTAGAGTTATGATACGATGATATGACACGATGCGATGTATGGTTGAATCTGATAGATAGATGTCTAGCTCTCTCTCACTGGCTTATATACAGGTTCTCCCCACTCTAGCCTGCTTAAGTCAGAGAGTACTAGAGAGAGTCTGTTTTCTCTCGGTCGGGCTTGTGTTCTCTTCCTTGCCGTTACAGCCCCCAATAAAAAATGGCTTTTTATTTAGTAATACTTGAAATTGTTCCCGTAAACACTTTTTTACGGTAATTTCTTGTGGTATAATTGGCTAATTCTCCTTCAAACATATATATATTCTTACTTGATGTTTGGTTATCATCAATCTATATGAATAGGAGAATCTAAATTTTATAAAACTTGACTTTTTTGAAGCGAACAAATCTTCTCCTTCTCCAAAACCTCCTGTAAGACGATTTTTATTGAAAAAAGTTTCAAACAGAAGTGGCAGATCTCTTTATGTGTAGTTATTATACAAATTTTAATGAAACTTGTCGGTGTTATGGAGAAAATCGCAGGGAATTGGAAAAAAATAAACTGTTAAGTAAAGTCGCAATTTCGGTCAGCCGATTTTCTTCAAACTCGGAATTTTTGCAACAAAACTTATTGTAATTACTATAGATGATAGAATGATATAATACACTGAAATAACACTTTAAAGGAACACATAAACCCACCTTTATCACAAAACCACCTCTTAAAAGATTGTTTTCCTAAAAAATATTTCAAATAAGCAAAGTAAAGTTGTAGTTTTTTATGAATTTAGTTAATATTACATGTTGAATGCAAATGGTTGGAACCATTTTGAAGATCGCAAAAAATTGAAAAAAAAAAACATTCATCAATGTCTTAACTCTGTGTTGTCTGATTTTCATTGTAATGTTATGGTGAGATGTTGTATAGGTGGCGTGAGCGTTTTAGCGAAAAGGGCTTGTGTTTGTTTGAGATAGAATATAAGTATATAATCAAGAAAGCACCGCTGATTATAAAATAAATATATTTTCTAACTGAATTTAAATAGCTTTATAATACCACAGCGATTAAGTATAAATCAATTAATTTAATCTAGATTAAATGCTAAACTCTTATGTTTTAACTTATAACTGGCACTGATTTGAAGAGGGCGATTCCTGAAGAGTGGAAGCAGAATACGACTGTCCTGTTTGAAGGTAGAGTTAAGACTGTCTACTCTTTACTCTTTTAAAGCTGATGGCTCTCTTCTTTGGAATTGCTCTCTCACTCGCGGGGGAATTCTCTTATACAAAAGAGTTACCCTAACGGGCCTTTGTTTTCTTAATAGCAATGACCAGATTTAATATACTTGGTTCTAAATACACACTTTTTGAAGGTAAATTCACAGCACTAAAATAATTATAAAATATTAACAAAAATACAATTTTGGATACTATAAATTATTCCAAACTCTAAACTATTATTTTTCGATTTCGTCCTTCCACTACATCATCAAAACCTTAATATGTGGTCCCATGAGAGCATTTAAACTAGACATCAAGTTTTAGACTTTCTCGGTTTTCCGTTTTTAAGATATGCTGACCACAAACACACACACACACACACACACACACACACACACACACACATTTCAGACCCAGGGACCTCAAAATGTTTTTTTCCGCTGAAAACTTGACATCGAAAATTTGTCACGATTTCAATACTTCCTCTTACTTAACAGCAAGCAGCGAGAGAAATAGAAGAAAACTACTCTCACGAATTGAATGATTAATTTATCATATCCGACTTTAGCGTCTGTTGATAGAACAGCCTTAGTTTGCAAGCCACACTTCTGGCTATTTCGATTGCTCATAGTAGTCATGAAGGACCGGACAATAATAACCGTTGTTGCACTTAATGAGGAAGAAAAGAAAAAACAATCTAATCGTGTTGTTAATTAAGAAACATTAGAAGTTTGGTATTCTACAATTCTTGATTCTTAAGATAGTTTTGGGACTAGTGTAATGTTAAACTTTCTATTAGAAACAATTTAAAATGAATCTACTGCCATCCAATAACGATAATGCATAGAATACTGGCAATACAAGAATACTGAGCGTTTGTATCATTGTTTCCACCTAAATCCTGATGATTAAAAAAATATAAATTAGAACATTAATTCCACCAGATTTCTTTTAAGACCAGTTAAAAATCTTCTTCCTATCTTTTTACTAATTACAGTTGTCTTATATTACATTGTAATTATTTCAATACTTCTTAAATCATTGTAAAATAAATGAACTAAAATTTTCTCTGTTACAGTACCTCCAGATATTGTATATAGCGAGACCAGCCCAGATTTATCACTGCAAGAAGGTGAAAATGCTACCCTCGGTTGTAAAGCAACTGGACATCCAGAACCAAGAGTTACCTGGCGCAGAGAAGATGGTGATTTGATAATTATGAGACGTCCGAAAGGAGAGCTGACAACAAGTAAGTCAAATAAATTTCCTCTTCTCAGTGCTCATTAATAAGTAATACATAATCATATTACAGGATTTAATTTAGAAGATCCATTAAACCTTCAAAACAATCAATTATGGGGGATAAAAAACCTAGCAACAATTTGTAAACATTAATTGAGCATTACAGAGTGATGTATTTAGATATTTAGGTTCTTAACCAGATGTGCGAGTGTACTGACAAGATTTTTTTCCTATATTTGTAAAGGGGTCACTTCTACACCTCCCGAATTTCAGATTTCCTCACGCGAGCGCTAGGGAGTTCGTGGCAACTGAACGAAAGTTGTAAAGAACTTTTTTCCTAGAGTTAAATATAACATTTCTGAAATTGTATTAAATTGGTACTTAATTTTTATGAATATAAAGTTAAGTAAAGTAAAGTAAAGTAATGCCTATTTTTTCAGGCGGGCTTAACGTCCAACTACCAAATTAGGTGTCGTGGACGGGGGCGGAAGCACCTACTTTACTATTAACA